>JAKOGI010000745.1:375000-427700 GCA_029747015.1 Carnegiea gigantea
GAGAAGAGATGATGGTGGTCGTTGGTCGTGTCGTGGCTGGTCTCGGGTTGGCGTGAGTAGTGGGTCTAAAGATGGTTTGAGCGGGGTGGGTGTTAGGCTAGGTGGAGGGCGTGGACAGCAGATTTTTTTGGTAGAAGGCGGTTGCTCGAGATTGTTCCTGCTGGCACAAGGAGGACGTTGGGCCGTTGAGTGAGAGAGAGAGAGAGAGAGAGGAAGCCGACCAGACGTGTGCAACAACAGGGGCCGAGTTAATTGATGGTGGCAGCGAGGGCGGTTTCTAGCGAGTGTGGGATGACTGTAGAGAGAGAGAGAGAGAGGGAGAGGGATGATGATATGTAGAGAGAGGGGTGAGAGGGATGAGATGGAGGTGTGAGAACAGAGATGGAAGGACTGTAGAGAGAGAGAGGGGAGACGTGAGGAGAGAGAAGGCAAATTCAGATCTGGATTGAGAAACATGAACCCCCTCCCCTCCCCTCTTTATTTTATTTTCTTTTTTTTAAATGCTTAAAAATTGCCTTTTAATTCGAGCCCTTAGATGAAAATTGAATGGTGAGGATCTAAGGTGCTAACCTAATGAGTAGTGCTTACCTAAAGGGGGTGTTCACTTGAACCTTCCCCTGCATATATATATATATATATGTACATATACATATATATAGACATATATATACATATATATATATATTATATATATATATATATATATATATATATATATATAGACATAATATATATATATATATACATATATATATATATATATATATATATATATATGTATGTATTATAATATATATAGTAATATATATATATATATATATATATATATATAATATATATTGTGTGTGTGTGTGTGTGTGTGTGTGTGTGTGTGAGTTAATGACAATGGCCAATCTAGTAATAGTGAAGCAGGGCAATTCTCTTCCTTTATTGGTGTCCTTGCTAGGGATCCAAGGATCATGTCAATTGATGGCATTGACTTTAGGAAAATTTGGTGAAGATAGAATAGAACATGTTTTAGACATTGTGCAGGTATATAATATTAAATTTAGTGATAATATTTTAATTTATCTGGAATTCAGTTGCCAATTTTGTGCAAGTATATAATTCATTTTATTTTTTAGAATGGACATACATGGTGTAGGGGTCATTTAAATTCCTTGAAGGAAAAGAACCGAGACATGGTTCAGGGAGAATTAGATGCCAGTTGGGGGTGGAACAAATGCATGTTGAAGAGACAGAAATTCAACAGGAAGTCTATTAATGAAGCTCTGAATTCTAGACCAACAATATTTTTTGAGGACCAATGGAGAAATACAGTTGAATTTTGGCCATCTAGTCCAGAGCGAGTAATGGTATTTGCTTACTTTCATGAATAATAATATACATTTGAATATAATACCATCATTATGAATTCAATTTAGGTTCAAATTGAGAACAATTTGGAAAATCAAGCTAATTATAAAATGTCTCATTATGGTGGAAGTAAGAGCTTCGCAAGGCTACATAGGGAAGTGCTAACTTCTTTTATTTTTTATTTCATTAAGTTAGTATTTCAAATAAGTTTCCAATTACATTAACTATGTCTTCAATGTAATGTCCACATATTCTTTAATATATGCGTTTTTGCACATATAGACAGAAGATGGCAAGGAACCCGATAAGCTTCAGTTATTTGAGGCTACCTATAAACCAAAGCGGCCCGAAACCAAGCTTAACGATGCATCTACTATAGTGCTTGTATGTTACTTGTTCCTTATTTTTCTTTGACTTCTTCTTCTTTTTTTTATGGTTGCATTTTTTCCGCGAATTTGGAGACGCTTTCTGCTCATTTCCCTTCCTTTTCAATACATCACAGCATGATATCTTTCTCTTTAATTATTTGGTTTTTGGGTATACCCAATTTCATGGAATGGAATGGGTTTAATTTGATTTTTGTTGTTGGACCATTGAGGAGGTAAGTGAAATAGAGTAGATTCATGGATTTTCTCTCATATTTGGGTTACTGTGGTGTAATATTCTTTCATTCTATCATTTTCATTAATCAAATAAGTTTTCCTCATGGTTATTGTTGGTGTATACACTCGAAAGTTTGTTCTGTTCATCATCTCCCTCAACATGTTCATTGCCTTCAATTGATCAGGATTTTTTACTAGTAAGATGGAGGTTGGTTATTAGATTATTGACTCTATTTGGTACATTGGAGCATGTAATGTTCATTGTGAAGATTCAAACTGTTCTTTGCTCTAAAGGCTCTAATTCTCTATCAAAATTTAGTTTGTTCATTGAGCTATACATGGTTGTTCACTATGTAGTTTTGATATGTTCACCATGGAAATGAAGGTTAGTGATTTGCTGAGAAAGTACAGTTGGTTCATTAGAACAATAGGGGTTGTTCACTTCAGCTAGTCCATTAAGTGGTTTATGATTGTTTTGCATAAGCTAAACTGAATGTTGTTGTTGAGTTTAGGTTTATTCATTATGTCATTTAGTATTGTTCATTGCCAAATAGCCACCAGGAAGAGGTAAGGAAGAGCATGAGAATTAGAACATGACGTACTTGACTTTTAATTATTTTCCCTCAAACCCTTAGCAAATTGCGAAAAAGAAGAAAGCAGAAGGTTGTGGCTACTTGATTTAGTTTTCAAACTCATCATGTATTATTTGATTTAGTCTTTTCGGCTAGGTGAATTATTTGATTTATTTTTTTGGTTGGGTGTTTGGGCTAGCATACAGTGGTGTAGAAGCTTTAAAGGCTTTTAGTTTTATGCTCTCTAACAATTTAGAAGTTAATAAGCTTACTATTATTAATGTATTCTCAGCCACTGTGAAATCATACCACTTTAGCAGCTGTGAAAACTTGTGTAAAGTTGGTGTGATCATTTTTAAGTCTCTATTTGATGCTCTTTTTATGATTATTTGCCATATTTGTATTCCTTTTATTTGAGTTATTCGATGATAATTACAATGCCTGATTTTGTCTTTTATATAGGATGCAATTTGAACAAAATTGGATGGATTACCAGAGAGTTCAAGATTTGATAGAGCTATGGGAGAATAAAATATATGCGGAAATTGTTGGTGAAGATAAAAGTGGCTATATAAATACTTATGGGTTAGGTGTCAAGCTGCCAAGTTCTTATGAAAAGAGATGTGCATTGGCCATGGAATGAGAAAGAAGAATAAAGGCAGAGGAGGGCTTGAAGAATATGATAGTAAAATTGTAAGAGATAGAAGAAAAGGTTGAAAGGGCTCAGCATAAGGCAGAGAGGGCAGTTGATTGGGTTGGAAGAGTGATGGCGGATTTACTTTTACATAATGTAATGCCTAAAATTCTTTTCCACAAATAATTGAAGTACTTTAACGTTAAGACATTTGTTCTTGGAGGAATACGTTTAGTTGGATAGGTATTTATATAGCAAAGTGTTGGGTTGATGTTAGTCTCAACTTAGAAGAAGAAAATATGGAAGCATTAAAGAAAGGAAGCAGATTGTTCTTTCTAGCAAGAGTTTAAGAAAGATTTTCCATCGTACAAGCATAGTTCGCCTTCAGGTGAAGATGAATTTGTGCCGGATGATGAAGGTGATCAAGATGTGTGGCTTGCCATTTGAATGGTGCTGCGCATTCATTTGATACTACTTACATACTATTTTACTATTTTAGTTTCTTTCTTAATTATGCGTAGTGTCTAGTAATTTTGGTATAACAATTTATTTAGATAGACATGATGTTGAACTCCATATGCATTGTCATTAGCACTTATACATATGATTGAATATTATTTATTGCCTAATAGCATAGATGTTTATATCCTAGGAATAGTTACATGCTTCTGTACTGCATAAACCGCATATCAATTTAGTACATGCCCATTTCAAAAGAGATAATTATTGATAATTAAGTTCTGTTATTTCTGAAATATATATAAGACATATTTATGCCAACAAAAACAACATGGGGATAACACCAAATGCTAATAGAATTTTTTGAAGTGGAAAATTGCAACACCAACCTTAATCACATGTGGACAATGCTAACACCAAAACATGTCTATGTACACAGATTTATACTTGGAATACTAATGCCAACGAATTAAAACTACTGGAATAAGCAATGCCAACAGGAATGTCAATAGATCAATTTTTATTTAGAATACAAATGCCAACGAATCAAAATTGTAGGTATAAACAGTGCCAACCGAAATGCCAACATATCAATTTGTGTTGTTATTATTTAACTTTCATAACAGGACATAATTTTCTGTTAGAAAGAGCTTTATCAACAAAATTAACCTAAACAGTACAACCAACATAAATATTTTTATTGGCATAGCCATTACTAACAATAAATTGACTATTTGCCAACAAATCAATCCTATTAGCACACGTCATATTTTTTGCAGTGTACACACACAATTCATATCTACTATATCCCTCTAACTATTCATATATACTATATCCCTCTAAGAATACATTTATAGGAAATAGATGCTATTAGGGTTTGTATTGATGACTTCATAGCATATTTTCATAGTCATATTTTTGACTAATTCATCCTCATAGATTGGCTCACTAACAGTTTTTGTTTTATACCTAATGCCTTTCCTATCCAGACTCATACTTCGACCTACATTGTGTCTTACGGGTTCAAAAGTCATTCTACTCATTTCACTGGTCATGCTAATTGTATCATCTTCTTTAAGCTCTTCTTTAGTTGATGAAGACCCTTCTCCCCATTCTGATCTTGCACTCTTGCTTCCTAATAATTGGGATTTAATTGTAATTTCACCATTTTGATCCACCTTTATTACATTGTTCTTATTGATTTTTGTGGGATTGACAAAGCTCGATATACAAGATCTATTGATTTTTATGTCTTGAGGATTTGATTTTATCCTTTGGATTTTTTTATATAGGAGTAGGACTTTCAAATTTTTCTGCCTTGATCATTGTTACCTTATTCTTTGGATTTATAGTGTTATCTAGTTTGTAGTTATTTTCTAAAATATTCTTAGCAGGTATCCTCATCTTTTCATGTCCATCCCAACTATTTGCATCTTAAGGGATAGAAATGTTTTGGCAAATTCGTCTTTTAAGTTTGCATAATATTCAAGTCAGCAGTTGAATCCTAATGATCCCGTACATATATTAGTTTTAATCCCTTTGATAATTGGTTTAAATTTGGTATATTTAATATCATAGAGCAAAGCATAAAGATCAATATCTTTACCATAATATTATAATGGAGTAATTTGTACTTGGATATTTCCAACATGGATATACCTACACTTTCCATCTTTGTTATGTTTAAGGATATTTTCCTAATTAATGAGATTTACTTCTCCTACATCATATCACAGTCTTTTATCTCTAAATCTTTTTCCATCATTTCACATATGTACTTATTTTTTAATTGAAAGATGAATTTTTTATAGATCATGTTTTTTTGAATTATAGGAAGGATTCAATCTCCTTTGACTTCTTCATTCTCATGATCTATAACAAAGTCATCTCCTTGAAGATTATCAAGACAAATTAAGCTACTTTCCATAATGTGGCTAGCTTCTTCAAATTCATCTCTGTACAATCTTAACAATTACCTTGTTGTTTTTTAAGGCTAGTTATAGTGCTTCTTACTTACTAAGCTCAAAATAATCTATACTACCTAAAGTCTAAATAAGCTTCTTATTCTTCCTATTTTTGCATCTGTTTGCATAATGACCTACTTCTTCGCATACCCAACACTACAGTTGTTTTTCTTGATAGGACAATAAGCTGCTTTTCTAAAAAAATTTCGTTTTTAGAGCTTGGTTTGTTATAATATTTTCTTTTATATTTGTCTCCCCCTTGCTTGTTAAAGCTCTTTTCTTTTAAATTTGTTTTTTCTTCTTCTTCTTATAAGTTCTTTCCCTATTGTTGAGCATTATCCCTATAGGCCAGAAATTGTTTTTTTATTTTCTTTCATTTTTGGAGATCAAGACACTGATACTTGACCCATTTTTTAAATAAGAGATTCTTTTACCAAGGGTATCAATGACATTTGATTTTTCAAACCATGTAATGTATTTCTCATTGATTATAGAATTTATTGGATATGGTAGTTTGTCATAACACATGCCAAGATTGGTTTCATTATGCCTAATTTTATAATAATCTTGATAAAAATCAGCAATATAATTTTTCTAATATCTCATGTCTTGTAATTATATGCTGTTAACATTTCTTTTCTATTCTCTATCTTTTTCTTCGGAACCAAGCTTAGCTCCGATAAATTCAGTTTTGATTTCTTTACATAAATTTTTGAACATTACAGCTAGTATTTTGATCATTCTTAATGCACTTTTGCCTTCTTTCTCTAGTGAGTGATACCAGTCAGCTGTAGTGCTGCACTATGTTCAATATAGTTTAGAAAATTTTCGACACTCCATGTAGTATTCAAGTTTAGGACACTATGCATACCTTTTTTCCAATGCTTAAATATTTCTTCTCTATTATGAGCTCCATCGATGTTTAAGATATATTTTGTTTGGCTAATTAGAGTAAGGCCAATTTCTTCAAGGGATGTGGTTTTCCTTAGGATAAACCTAAAGAAAAAGTTAGTTGTACACCACGCTGGAACGTGCCTAGGTCTTATAAAATGGGTATTCTTCCAAAAGGTTCACCAAATTCTTCTATCTTGGGGACAACATTTTAACTAGATTGGACTCAATTTCATCTATATTAAGTTCTTCTCCAATCTCATTGATTTCATCACTAAATATCATTTTACCCTTTTTTTAAATCCAATTTTCTTCTAATTTCTTCTAAAAGTACAACATTAAGATCATCTAGTTTGATTAGGTTCATCTACTAATATATTTCTTCTTCTAATTGGATATTATTTGTTTCCTCATTATCATAAGATAATACCTTTTGTTTATCAATTATTGCACCTATAATTTTGTTTAATTCTGCCAAATTTTTTTCCTTATCAAATATATTCTATAATTTTTCAAGATTGTATTGCTTATACTTCATTATCTTCTTCTTTCTCTGCCTTTTCAAATGATTTTCAGTTGATTTTTCTCATACTTATTTTTGGATTTTTATATCATGCAAAGGAAAGAGATTTTTGAGTTTTATGTTTTGAAGATGATATTTACGCTGAAATGAAGTACTCATACTTAAAGTAGATTTTCCACTATGTCTAATCTCGGTAACTAAAGAAAGATGGATTACAACTAATTGCTTCTTAATCTCCTAAACTTTAGTCTTAATTTATGCTAATTCGTGTTTAATTCGAAAACTATATCACTAATATAGTTTAATTGAGGTGCTAGTGAAGTCTTTCCTTTTGACAAGTGACTAATATGTAAATAATTAGGAGCAGGACAAGTAAGTGATGATTCAAACATTAAAGACACTTAATTAGCTTAATTAACGATTAATTAGTTTAATTATCTTAATTATTTTTGGTCACGTGGCTCTGATACCAATTAAAAGAGGCCCTCCAGTAATACTTATGAGAGAAATTACACATGCACAAAATCAAAATTTTCGAAAATAAGTTTTTAAGGATTGAGGTTAAAAATGCAAATTTTAAAAACTTAGGGTATTATTTATAATTTAAAAAGTTAGTTTGATCAAGTTTGGTTCCAGAAATTATTTGTCCCAAAGTTGAATGGATTGAAAAATTATTTTGGAAGTTGCGGGTTCAGAAAATTATTGACTCTAAGCTTGGGGCCCGAAATGGAATTTATCCCGAACTTCATTACGAGGACGCTCTCTATTTTGATTTCTATTCTTTTCTTCCTTCTTTTTTACTGCATTTTTTCTAGGTTCTTATGTGGGAGTTACGCCCTCAGTGGCATTGGGGCTTATTAGGTAAGGCCATGCCTCAGTTCTTTTTTTTTCTCTTTCCCTTCTTTTACTTTGGTACTCTGTTTCATACATCTTCTTATTCTTAATCTTTTCTTGAACATGCATTTAACCTTTTCTTCTTTAGTCTGTCTCATCATTTCCATTTAAGCATCCAAAAAAAAACTTTTCTTAAACATGGTAGGTAGAGTAGAATAGGTTCAGTTTCTATTTATTTTTTATTTATATTCTGCTTTGATTGGTCTTAGTTGCATGCACAACATCTCAAACGAAGTATGGCGGGTCTTTTTCCCCATTCTATTTTCTGCTTGTGAAGAAATTTGTTAGAGCGCATGCAGTGCTTGGTTTACGAGCCAAAAGTGAAAGGTGGTGAGTAAGCGAGTGAGCTGACGAAAGAGTTATAGTGGCCGGCTTATGGCTCACTAAACGAGTACAAGCGGCAAGTGATATGTTACCTCTGTTTTTTTATCATGTAGCACCTCATTTAGATTCTCTTGGTTGAGAGAGGTGATCTTGAAGTAGAGTTTTTGTTTGTAAGAAGGAGGTAGAAATCTTTTGTCCATATGATTCTTGAGCTTAGACCAAGTCTTGATTTTGTAGTTGGCTTCTCTACCCCTACTCTTCTTCAAATGTTCATACCATAATGAAGCACACCCCTTCATATTAAGAATGGCCAACTTGAAGGGCTTCTCATCATTGTAATCTTTGAGTTTAAAGATGCTCTCAAGGGCTTGAACTTAATCAAGATAGTTTTCCGAGTTAAGATTGCCATCAAATTTCGGAACCTCAATAAGGCGAGCAACGTAGCCTTATCAGTAAGGGTTTTGTAGAGTAGATTCCCTTATTTATGCCATCTCTTGAGTAAGCTTCCTCATTTGTTCTTGAAGCTCTACAAAGGCTTTATCTATCCCATGGGCTTGTTTAAGAGGAATGTTCGAGGAGTGAGAAGGATTACCCTCATTGGTCATGGTTGATAGAAAGGTGAAATGAGGAAAAAGGAGGGAAAAACAAGGGAGGCACGAGGGTGCTGAAGAAGCACAGGCAGGAAAACAGTAAAAAAGGAGGGGGCACGATCGTGCTCTATGGCATGGGGGGTCATCCCAAATCTCTAGAACAGGATTTAAGAGTGCAGGAAAGGGGCACGGTTGTGCCAAGCACCACAGGGTGGTCGCACAAAATCTCTGGGTCAAATTTTCAAAGTGCAAGATTTTGGCACGGGCATGCAAGTGGCATGGGGTGGCAGTGCCAAATTTCTAGTTTCTTGTTTTTAGCCTTTTTATGGAGTTTTAGGGATGGGCTTAGATTGGGGTTTGTGTTTGGGCTACAATTAGGTTCTTTGTGGACTGGATAAGAGATTTAAAAAGGAAGAACTAATGACAAAATAGTATAGAAAGGGGGAAACTTTAAGCAATTCAAACATAAGGATGGTTGGAATGGATGTTTACCAAGAGATAGGATCATTGTACTCTGATACCAAATGATGCATGGTGGATTCTACTTGTCTGAATAAAGGTACGAAATGCGTATAGATGATCCTAATAGATATTGAAGACGAATCTCTCCAAAGATGAGCCGAGAGTGAGAGAGAGAGAATTCCCATAATAAGAAAGCCTCTAATGGAGTAGATTTAACACTTGAAATCGGAAGTAAGTAGATAAATCAACCCACTTCTAATCTTCTAAAGCCTTAACACCTAGGATTAGATTATAGGGAAGACTTAAATTGCCACCCTCTTAAGAGAGATAAACAATTTGAGATTTGAGGAAAAATAAGCTTTAAGCTCTCATATCATTCATCAAATTTGATTTTTCATAGAGGTAACTGGGTCCATAAATACCCAATGATAGAGAGAATTGGTTATACATTAGTGGGGAAACTGGTCCAATAGGAGGCTTACAAAATATCTTAGGAAAATAAATCAAGATGCTTAAGATAATTACAATCATTGCTGTATTTTCTAGAATTCATCCTCCATCTTCTAGAGAGCCTTGAGTAGGCTCTACCCCTCTAAATGAGGCACCGCCACTTGTTAACTCTTTTCTTGTGTGTGAAGAATCATTCGATGCTGATTAATCTCCAAAATTACCGCCATAACCTCCTCTATTAAGTCCATAATCAGAACCGTGCATTTTTTGATCCTGGATCGACCCTTGCTTGGTATTTAGGCTATAACTTTCTCAAACACTTGGGGTTCGAATATGATTCACGGCCTATTAAAAAATAGACATTTGAGGCTTTCTATCCATGTATAATATGAAGAAATTAGAGCTCATGCACTGGGTTCAAGTTGAGCTAGAAATGAAGTAAAGTATTTTGTCCAGAAACTAAAAATGAGCTAACGAGGTGGTTTCGGGAGGATTAAGTGGTTAACTCCTTATTTAGGGCTACTATTGGCCCAACCACCTTTACTAATCCTACATGGATCTTCTTAAGAGCCCCAAGTCAATATTGACCTAGGGGGACCTAGTCCTTGACCTGGGATCAATATTAGGCCAGCTTGGTTCATGACCCTCACTAGTGGGAGTAGGCCCCAGCTCGGGAGTTGCTCCGCATCACTATGTATGCCAAGGTTTTGAAAGAAATCCTCTCCAAAAAGAGGAAGATTGATGAGCATGAGACCACAGCTTTAAGTAAGGAGTGTAGTGTCGTGGTTCTAAACAAGCTTTCTACTAAACCTAAGGACCCTAGTAGCCTCTCTATTCCTTACTTGATGAGAAATGTGAGCATTGGTATAGCTTTATGTGAGTATGTGACTTTGGTTCAAGTGTGAGTTTGATGCCCTATTCTCTTTTTAAGAGACTTAACCAAGGAGAGTTAAGGCCTATAACCATTTCTCTTCAATTAGTAGACCCATTCTATGAAGTACCCTTTAGGTAATTTAGAGGATGTTCCTATCAAGGTGGGTGATTTTTTTTGGGCTGGTGGACTTTGTAATTCTTGATATAGCTAAAGATGTTTGCACCATAATCCTTCTTGGGAGGCCTTCCTGGGCTACAATGCAATACAAAATTGATGTTAAGGAGGGTAGGTTGATATTTGATGTGGGGGGAGCACTATGCTGAATTTGGTTTATGTAAGGACCATAATTCTTCTCCTTCTTCATTTGTATGTCGTGGATGTTATGTGGCCATTTCTGATAAGTTTCTTAAATTAGTTGAGGTTTATCCAAGTCTTCTTCATGAGCTTGATTGTATGTCTACTGAGGGCTATGAACTTGATCATGCAAAGGTGGGTTTGGTTGATAACCTGCCACTAGGATTGTGAAGGATGAGCTATATACTTTTAATGAGGGTTATTTAAGTGACTGTTGTAGGTTTGTATAAGTGTTGCTTACTTTTCCTGCTTTGGTGATGTTGAGATTGCCCTCGATTTGGAGGTCAGGTTTGGTTGCTACAAAGGTGGCCCATTTGATGGTGTCCACCGTAAGATGATTATTTATGCAGATGATAGTGTTTGGCAACATTTGATGCTTAAAAGAGACCTCTATCCCATCCACTTGAAGTGGTTCCCTCTTTTGCAAGAGTTTAAATTTGAAGTCCATGAAAAGGGTGGGTCAAGAGCTATGAAGGCCCCTTTCTTGCTTCTTTCCCCCCTTTCCAAAGGATGATTGGTGTATGGTCTAGCCAACGACCTAGGCAAAGTGCTACTTGAGAGACAACCCAAGGTTCCTTTTTTTTCTCTTTGTTTTTGTTTCCTCAGTTTTTAGTCTTTTTGGTGTGTGCTTTTATACGATACTATTCCCTTTAATCTTTTCATGCCCTTATATATTTGCATTGAGGGCAATGTATTGAACCATAGGTGATTTTCTTTAACTAGATAAAGGTATAAAGCCTTAATGATGAGTCCTAGATGTTCATGACGATCAATCTTTCCCCGAAGATTATCCAAGAGAGAAAAGCCCCCCCTCCAGATCTTCTAGTGATTGAATCGAACTTTGGAACAATTGAACAAAAGAGATAAATCAACTAGCCCTTTTTTCCTTGAAAGCCAAGGAACCAAGGATTGAATTAAAGGGATGAACTCAACTTTACCAACCTCTTTAAAGAGACAAAGAAATTTGAGATTTTAGGAATATACTAAGCATCAAGCTTTCATATTATTAGTCAAGTCTGAGAAATATTACATGGATCAAGCAAATAAATAGGAGAGTAACTCCTTCCCCAAGTCATGCACTAACTAATAGGATTACAAGGAAGTTAATCAATGAAATCCTAACTAGTGGTGCAATCTTAAGGGGATATAGAGTACAAGCTGAGCTAGAATTAGCTACACTAGTGCTATATTGGATGAGTCATCCTCCATCTTAATTGGATCATTCATGGGAAGATTTTCCTGTGTGGCTTCTAGAAAAGGCACCAGCTGTCTAAAAAATATTAGCCCTTAATTCATCCATTTGCTAGGCCAATTAACCCCTTAATAATAAACGTGTAATTCTAGACGCTGTATTGACCCTTGCTTGGTTATGGCCTATATCTTCCATGATACGTGGCCTTTTGAGATGTTCTATGGAAAATAAACATCTGGGCTATCCGTATATATGTAATTCAATCAAATTGGATCCCATTTTCCCTTCTAAAACACAGCTAGAATTGAGATGAGATGTTATGTCCAAAAAATAAAAATTATCTAATGAAGTGGTTTTGGAGAATAAACTAACTAAGCTCTTGATTTAGGGCTACTAATTGCTTGATAGGAAGAATTTGAGTTTTAAATTTATAACCTCAAGTGAAAGGTTGCACCGTTGAGTACAAGGGGTGTCATCCACTAGGAGCTGGGTTTCAAGTACTGGGATTAGCTAGAGTGACTCAATCTAGCCCAAAAAGGAGGGAAATGAAAACAAGGCTAAACCAAACTAATAAAAGCAAAAGAGGTGTCTTGAGATTATGATTTGACCAATTGGCTAACTAAAAAGACAAGATGAGTCCTAACCTATCTGACCTCAACTAAGAATAAGAAATGGTCGGTTGCACCTTCGAAGACCACCCAAGCCCTCTCTCAAGAGTCATGAGCTAGTCTAATTAGTCTTATCACCTATTTTTATGGGGTTAGCCTAATTAGATCACAAAATTAGCAACCCTAGGACCTAGTGAGAATCGGGACTATTTTCATGTCTCGAACCCGACTATCCCCTCTCCCACACTAGCTAACTGACCTCACCTCTCGACATAAGTCAATCGCCCAAAAATATAGATGAAAGATCTCTCAAGCATTTCATCGAACACTTGGTGAGCATGAGGGAAAACTCTACGTTCTAAGTATAAGTTGGGTGTGGTTAGGCCTAATCCTAGCCTAGTTAGCCATCAAGAGGCTAATCACAATCCAATCCAACCAAAATTATAACTAATTAATCACAAAACATAAAAGCCCCAAATTAAGCCTAAGCTAGCAAACAAGAACATAAACATGAACAAAGAGGGAGAGAGAAAGAAACGAATCTAATCTAATTAATCAAATTAAACATGGATTAATAATAAAAACTAAATATTTGACTAAACAAAATCAATCACTAGCATTAACAAAATATAAACAAGAATAACATATGAAAAAGAGAGAGTGAGGAGAAGAAAACTTATGCTTGATTGGGTGAACTTCAAATCCAAAGCTTGAATAAAAAATACAACCCAATTAATCCTAATCTACCTACCTTATTTCCTCCTAATGAGGTTTTTGTAGCTAAACCCTAAGTTAAACTAGCCTAAAAATCACCCAAAAAGAACCCCCCAAAAGAACTCGAAGCAAACCCCTTAAATACTCAAGCCGAGAAACAAAACAGTATGTAACAGGGGGACCGGCAACCGTCGTCATCTGGTCGACAGCCTGGCGGCTGCTACTGGGGGTTGCGGGATGGTGATCGTGCAGTCGACCGCCCCCCTTCGCACATTATTTTGTCTTCTTCTTTCGCTCCTTTTTGCTGCTTTTTGCGGCACTTGCTTGATTAATCTTATTACCTACAAAAGTAAATAAAACGAGTAAAAATCGTAGAGATTATGCTATTGTACGAGCTAGAATTAGCTAAAAGAGGCACGTAAAATACGAAAAATTAGCACCTAACAAATACCCCTACACCTATCTTTTGCTCGTCCTTGAGCAAAACAAAAGAAAATCTACCCTAGGAACCTAACTCACTGTCATAAGAATCACGGTTTCATTTAGCATATGCAACAAGCCCTTTAAACTCCTTGGTTCCCCAAGTGGACGAGTGAGGTCTCGTAAGGGTTTGCGGAAGATATACTCACAAAATCTTTAAAGTATTTTTGGTATTTTCAAAGTAAAACATATATACAAGGCAAAGGAAAAATATGTACACATCTAGATCGATTTATCACCCTAACAACCTAGCTACCAAGTCATATACAAGCAAAACATACATTCAAGATACACATAGGCTATAAATGCACCTCGGTCTCTCATTTTTCACCCATGCAACATAATGACACAACTTGTATACCTTTGTGCTCCGTGCAAGGTATATTGACTCCTGATGCTAGGCTAAAACTGGGTAAAAAGTCACCTCCACTTGTCTTATGACTTTCTTTATTTTTGCTCTTCTTTTTTTTTTCTTTCTTTTTTTTCTTTTTTTTCGCTTTTCTCCTTATGCTTCTTTGCCTGGGTGAGTAGTTCTCAGCTTATTGGGCCTTGAACTCCCGGAGGAGCAACTTAGCACATATTTGGGCTTCTTTCCTATTTAGGGGTTTTATTTGGATGTGCAAGGCACTTATTCAAGCCTAAATAGAGATATCGGAGTTAAGCTTACTTTTACACTTCTTATTGTTCTCTTTTTTTTCTTTTTTCATAACGAAGCCAAAACTGGAAGTTAATAAACCAAGTAGAATGCCTCTAAACTCAAATTTCAACAACTAACACCAACAGTCAATGGTTACTTGTACAAGGTAGGCACAAAATCGCACATGTGAAATGAGGTTATAATGAGAGACCAAAGGCCATATTGTAGACAAGTGTTCGATCATGCATATTCGACCTATATACAAGCTAGCAACTAAGTTATCAAGGATCAAAAACCAATCACAATGGCACAAAAGTCCCCCAAAGCCAAGAAGAAAAAACTATACAAAAATTAAAAAATTGAAAAAATTTCATAAAAATATACACAAAAAGGTATATGACTTCTGACCCCCACACCTAAATCCCATGATGTCCTTATTGGGAGCGAAGGAGTCACTACCACCACAAAAACACACAAAAAAAAGAAAATAAAATCACACAAGAAGACTAAACCTACACAAATATACACAAGCTAACATACTCCCTCAAAAACACAATCTCACCCAATCAACAACAAGATCACATATATATATATAAAACTAACACCACCAACGATGAATATATACAAATCCTGCAACACCACCATTCACAAAACACAAATATGCTTAAAAACAAACAAAGGTGAGCACAGCCATCAATCGGCTCAACAACATCCCAAATTTCACCTCAAAGTTGATCACTAACAAAATACAACCTAATATCCACAACTAAATACAACCTATTATCCACGACTAAAGAAAGGAAAAGGAAGGAAAAATAAAAAGACAGAGAAACACAACCTAATATCCACAACTAAAGAAAGGAAAAGGAAAGAAAAATAAAAAGAAAGAGAAACACGACCTAATATGCACAACTAAACAAAAAGAAAAAGAAAGAAAAGAAGAAAGAAAGAGAAGAGTTAGAACGAGCATAACAGGTCGGGTACTGATTGTACCCGAACTATGCCTCTGTAGGATGGTACTGTGGAGGCCTCAGCATCAGCCACTCCTCATCATCCCTCAGGACTCACGGCGTCAACTCGAATGTCGTCAAAGCTCGTAAGAGCTTGTCAAATGCTTGTGCGTGCATCTTAGAATGGTGTAAATAAGAGAACACTAGTAAAGATGTAGCAAATAAAGTTGGTGCCCTCTTAAACTTATCAAATGCCATTGAAAAGTCAAAAGCATGATCAAAGAAAGCATTCCACATGACTTTCCTAGGCAAGTCCTCTAGGTATGCACAATATAGATCAAATGAGGGGTAAGATCTGCTAATGTCATTTAGGGACTTATAAAATGCATGCAAGTGAGAGGGAATAGTGAGAAGGAAGGGGGATGAAATGGGGGTCAAGTCAAGTGCAAATGGAATCTATATGTTCAATGCTAGGAGCGGCACCAACCCTCGCATCAACACTATATAACTCCTCAAAAGAGGGCTCTAGCAATGCAATATTGTCTGACCAATGAAACGAATCATCCTCAACACACTAGCATCGTACACTGAGCTAAAGGGAAGGGAACAGAAAGTAAGGGCAAGACACCCTCAATAGTACCTCTAGGTGTGCTAGGTAAGGATGGAGTGACGAATGGTGAAGATATCAAGGGAGGATCAATCACTTCCTCTAGGCCGGTCAAAGATGAATCAATCACAAAATTAGACTTTGAAGGAAGGGAAGACTTGCAATCATCATAGAGACTAACCTCAAGTCTAGGAGAAGGTGGACCAGGGTTGTTCTCATACAGTAGGCTATACTCCCTCATCTTACCAACAAAACATTCGTGGCGCTCATTCACTGTCTCTATTGTGGGATTAAGTCTAGCATAGCACACATCAGAAATATCATAATAGGGATAAGAATTCACATCATGGTCTAAAGATTGACAATAAGAGCACATAAGAGGAGAATAAGTGTGTGAATCATAGGAAATGAGGGAAGGGCACACAAAAGATGCACTAGAAATCTCATAGTGCCATTGACACCAAGCCAAGGACTCAAACAGGTCCCACATATCATCAACATCTAAAAAGCACAAACCACCATAACACATGGACTCAAGAGTAGCTTGGGTCTCATGTGTTTTCCCCTCAAGCACCACATTGCATATTTCCTATTTTTCATACGTGAAATGCACATATTGAGTACGATAATCATTTAATCTAGACAAATATTGCCAAAAAGGTTCATGCTCAAATTGAGGTAAATGAAAAATAGCCATTTTAATTTCTTTTTTCAAATTTTTATTTTTTAATTTTTTTTGGATTTTCTAAAATCCCAGTCTCGAATGCTCAAGTAAATCCTGATATTGAAAAGCACCAACTTTCTCGGCAATGACGCCAAAAACATGATAGGAAGAATTCGAGTTTTAAATTTATAACCCCAAGTGCAAGGTTGTACCGTTGAGTACAAGGGGTGTTGTCCACTGGGAGCTGGGTTTCAAGTACCCTGATTAGCTGGAGTAACTTAATCTAGGCCAAAAAGGAGGGAAATGAAAACAAGGCTAAACTAAACTAATAAAAGCAAAAGAGGTGGCTTGAGACTATGATTTGACCAATTGACTAACTAAAAAGACAAGATGAGTCTTAACCTACCTGACCTCAACTAAGAACAAGAGATGGTCGGTTATACCTTCGTAGACCAACCAAACCCTCTCTCAAGGGTCATGAGCTAGTCTAATTAGTCTAACCACTTATTTTCATGGGGTTAGCCCAATTAGACCACAAAATTAGCAACTCTCGGGCCTAGCTAGAATCGGAACTATTTTCATGTCCCGAACCTGGCTATCACCTCTTCCACACTAGCTGATTTGCCTCACCTCTTGGTATAAGTCAATCGCCTAAAAATATAGATGAAAGCTCTCTCAAGCATTCATCGAACATTTGGCGGGTGTGAGAGAAAACTTGACGTTCTAAATATAAGCTGGGTGTGGTTAGGCCTAATCTTAGCCTAATTAGTCATCAAGAGGCTAATCACAATCTAATCCAACCAAAATTACAACTAATTAATTACAAAACATAAAAGCCCCAAATTAAACCGGAGCTAACAAACAAGAATATAAACATGAACAAAGGGGGAAAAAGAAAGAAACTAATCTGATCTAATCAAGAAAATTAAACATAGATTAACAATAAAAATTAAACATTTGACCAAAAAAAAAAAAAAATCAATCACTAGCATTAACCAAATATAAACACGAACAACATATGAAAAAAATAGAGATAGAAGAGAAGAAAACTTATGCTTGATTGGGTGAACTTCAAATCCGAAGCTTGAATCCAACCCAATTAATGATAATCTACATACCTTATTTCCTCCTAATGAGGTTTTTAGAGCTAAATCCCAACTAACTAGCCTATAAATCACCCAAAAGAACCCCCCTAAAGAACCCGAAGTAAGCCCCTTAAATACTTGAGTCGAGAAACAAAATAACGCGCAGTAGGGGGATCGGCGACCGCTGTCGCCTGAGGGACGGCGGTTGCCAGCCCCTAGCTGGCGGCTGTTGCTGGGGGTTGCGCGATGGTGGTCGTGCAGTCGACTAGCCCCCCATCGCTCGTTGTTTTGTCTTCTTATTTCGTTCCTTTTTGCTCCTTTTCGCGGCACTTGCTTTATTGATCTTATTACTTACAAAAGTAAATAAAATGAGGAAAAATTGTAGTGATTATATTATTGTGCGAGCTACAATTAGGTGAAAAAGGCACGTAAAATACGACAAATTAGTGCCTAGTAGTGCCCAACCTTATTTCGTAAGCTTATTTGGACCCACGCAAGGGTCCCAAGTCAACATTGTCCTACAATGACCAAGTCCTTGACCCAAAGTTAACATTGAGCCTACTTGGTTTAGTATCCTTACTTGGGAGAGTAAGTCCAATCTTGGAGCTTGCTTTGCATTATATATCATATAAGCATGGGGGGCACTTTGCATGTGCGCCATCTTAGTTTGGGCATGTTTTGTTTAAATTGCATTAGCACTACATATAGGTCATTTAGGTGCATGCCTAGGTTTGCATTTAGGGTTTACATCCCATTTTTAAAAAATTGTTGAAAAAAGGAAAAAATGAAAAAAAAATGTCCAATGATGATTCTCTATGCGAAATAGCTTTCATGAGCATGAGTGACTTTTGATGATTGACCCTTTTGGAGAAAAACTTTTTGAAAGTTTTGTGAATGTATACTATTTTGGCTGTTGTTTTGATTGAGAATTTGTCACCTTTTAGAGTCCTTAGTACTAATGTAGGTATATGAGATTCATTGCAGGAGCTAGTTGAGACTTTGGTAGATATTTCGTGAGAGTTTGAGCCTTACTTAGACTAATTATCATATTTAGATCGCATGTTCTTTCACGTGTTGATTCTTCCAAGTTACATCTCTAGAACTTGTCTAAACTCTTGCTCAAAAAAGCATTTGCACTTGCATAGTTGATGATGTGATAGAGACATTTCTTTGATTTTGAGCATTTTGGCCACATGACCAAATAGTCTACCCTTGTTTTGCATGTGAATCCTCTTTGCTAGCCTCTTTGAGCTTCTACCTATCTTTGTTGAGAACCATTTTTACACCCTTGGTCATACACATATTCCAACCCTTAGGCGAAGTCTATGGAGCATCACTTTGTGTGTGATGGGAAGTGTTGGGGTAATTGAGTTTAAGGAGGCTTTGAAATTTAGTTTGTTATAGCATTGATGACATAACGCATTTGGTTTCATTCCTTTCTTGTTTGGGTTATATATGTATATATGAATTAGGATGTGAGTTAATAATTAGTAACCCTCTGCCTTTCAATAATTAAAATCTCATTTCATTTCCTAAAAGATGAAAAAAGAAGGAAAAAGGAAAAAAAAAAAAAATAGAAAAAAGGGGGGAAGTGAATAAATGATTGGCATCGGACATGTAAATAACTTGAGTTCCATTGTTTGCTGACTCATTGTGTACTTGATTCATAGGGTATGTTCATTGCCTTGTTAGGGTTTGGAGTATTAGTGAACTTCATATTATTTGGTGCCCTATTGGTTGCTCTCCAGTCACTTGGCTAAATAGCTTCACGTTGCCTAAATTCATTAGTCCACTTTTTCTATTAACCATTTCTAGCCCATAATACAACCCAAGCAAAGTCCTATTGATTGTTATATGCGCATTGCATTCTTAGTGATGGAGAATATGATAGTCTTGGCAAGCCTATGGTATTTTGCATCTTTGGAAATAGTCTTGAGTAAACTTATGCTCTATTTCAAACACATGAGTGGGGGTGATCTATATTTTATAAATGTGAGGTTGTATCGGTCCATTTGGCTCTACTCAATTCCATGTGCTTGCATGATGTGCTTTGCGGTTCTTAGGGGGTGACCAAGTTTGATATCTGGCTTATGGTTTCATAATTCTTCGAAAACATTCACTCTCTCCTAATTTCAAAATATCCTGTGCACTATTTGGATTGTCATTAGTTTATATTCTTGCTTGTAATGTGCTATGAGTTCCCTAGCCTGAGAAGGTTATTTTGTTTTTTTAATCCTAGATGCATCTCCCCGTGTAGATTTATGTTGGGTTTAACTTTGGGGACAAGCAAAGATTTTATTATGGGGGATTGATGAATTTCACATTTGCAGAAAATTTCATAAGTGTTTGGGAATCATTTAGGGATTATTATACTTAGTTGTATGATTTATGCCCCTATTTCCACTATTATGCTTGGATTTTACTTGTTTGAGAGGTGTTTGCATATGTTGACCTAGCAAGCCAAAAGCATGTTAGTATAATGAAGATCTTGGGGTTTTATAGATCAAAGACGATAGCAGAAGAGGCCAAAGATACCCAACACGGATATACTGTGGCTAGTATCAATTCTAGGAGGATCAAGGAAGAAGCAGTGGGGAAATAATGAGAACCAATGAACCAATTAGCTCCATGGCCTAGCTATGGTAGGAACCACGGTTCGTGGGTGCCCCTATAGTCAGATCATGGCAAGCCCTTTTCCCCGGAGTCTACTAGTTTCCTTCGCGACTTTTCATATTCCAAGCATTTGGATTATTTACAGACTTGATTTCAACGATAAAAGCTCGAATTTAAATGCTTCTTTAGGGATTTATCCATCATCCTATCATCATCTACCATCCTGCTAACATTCATAATGCACTACTAGAGAGTTAAAGAAGAAAGAAGCAAAGATTGAGCATCATTTGAAGGCTTTGAAAGTGGATTGAAAGATCATCATCCGGGATGCTTGAATAAGATTTTCTTTCCTTCTCTTCTCATTTAACTTCTCTTTTAGTTTAGATTAAGAAAATTTAGAGATGTTTGCTTGGTTGATTTCAATAATGAGTGAGTAGATTTCTTTATCCAGGGGTTGCAAAGTCGAACCGATATTGTTGAATTGTCTAGTTTGAACTTTGTGCATTTTAAATCCTTGCTTGGTTGTTTCAAGCTGATCCTTGAATTTTGATTGCTAGTGTCAAATTTTTGGTCAATGTCTTACAGGAATGTTGGATGATAGATTGAAGTACCAACAGGTGAAGATCGGCATTGGTAAACTAGGATTAGACTTAATTTAATAATCACTTGAGGAAGGATTGTCAATTAAGTGGTCTTATGATAATTATATTCTTAAACTTGGTTAAATTAAGATTTAGTGAGAATTCATAACAAGATTGTTCACGGTAATTCACTCTATTTTCAAAGAAAGTTATGAATTTTCTAATGTTATCGACCATTGGATCAATCTGCTAGGTGAAACTAGTTAGATTGGTACATCACTAGGTGATGCTATTCCTAAATGTTTTTAGTCCTTGAAGTTAATTTTTGTTGTTAGACATTTTTAGTCCTTGTTGTGTAGAATTGGTTCCATGAAAACCTAAATCAAATCTTGATTTTGCTTAGTAAACTTTTAAAGAAATTCTTGATAGTTTAATCTAGTCTTTATGGGAACGACCTTGATTAATACTACAACATCCTTGCACTTACGGTGGTGAACAGGCATGTTAGTGTGCCTTGAAAGAGCTTTGTTTATTGGCAATGAGATTAGGGGTTCTGTGTTATGAGTTATACGTGTTATTACAAAGTGCTATGTGAAAACTCTATTGGCAATAAGGAGCAGTAAGGGTCTTATTGGCTATTGCACTTTTAAAAGTTAGGGAATTCTAGAAATTAGGATTGTTAGAGTGCTTTAAGGAAACTTTGATCATATACGATAAGTAAAATGACTCTTACTGAACTGTCTCTAGAAGATAGTGGATTGATTGACTCCTAAGATGTAGGAAGGACCTTAGGTAGGGACATAGTCATAGGTTAATTTAGGTGAACCTTGTCAAAAATCTTATGTTTCTGATCTCATTATTTCCTTCATTCATCTTACTCTATGTTTTTCTTGTCTCTCACTAACCAAAGTATTTGTCTAGTTCTTTGTCATTATTAATACTCAAGTTACACTGTATCTTACTCTTGTTTTCAATTAAGCAAACAATTTCAAAGTATGAAGTTTTTTACTTGTCACCTTATTCCCCCCTGTAAGGTGGCATTGAAGAAACTTTGGCAGGAGACTGAAATTATGAGCAGAGGACTAAGATTTCTTAAGGATGTACTTGATAATCCAATTTATATAAAAAATTAGGGAGGGAAAAAATCCCAAAGGTTGTGATGCACTTCTACGTCCCTAAGCAAGGAAACCAAGAAGAGATCTCAAGTAGTGAAGGAGAAATGGATTTGGTTTGGCTTGCACGAACGGGCATGAGATAAACTAAGCTCCCTTGGATAACATATCACCACCAAGGTTACTTAGAGCTCTCCTTAAGGATCAATGAGATAAGATATCACTACTCAATTGATCTTTAAGGACTCTTGAACACCACTCTAGAGAGCTAGGCTAGAGATAAGCAAGAGAGAAAACACAAGAGGCAGTTTGAACCTTACTATTACTCAACAACTAATGAATACAAGAGTGAGGGGGGCTATTTAAAACCCCTTCTCAGCTGCTTCCCCATGTCCCAACAGCATGGGAACCCCCACTAAACACAAGCTAATCTAAGTACACAAGAGAGCTTAAAGCTTGACAACACACTAGCTTTAAGTCTACATCAAAATAGGTGTCTAAACTTAATACAATCTGATTAGTGCCATCCCAACACCTCACATGTACTCCAGACAGCTGACTTGAGCTTTGATTAGCCTTAAAACATGTGTTGATCAGCTAGATTAAGCCCAAAATGCAAAACAGCAAAAACCAATTAAAAGGGTGTTTCGTGAGCTTCGGGGCTAGTTAATAACAAATGCCTTAGACAAAATGCACCATCTTTTAGGGGGAGTAATCATAAATATTATGACACATTTTGGTGCCAAGAAACCCCACAAATCAGTTGTGGAAGTAGCTCATCCATTCGTTGATTGCTTCAGCTGGCACTGCTAGGAATGAATCTGGAGCAGTTGATTTTGGAGCTGAAGTTGACTGACCAAATGATCTCCAAATGACTCGAAACTTGATTTGTTGGATTCCTGACTTCTCAAGCTTTCTTTTGGTGCAAAAATTGTCACCCCACCTTTCTAGAACTCAAGCTACAAGGCAGCAAAGTTCAGCCTTTTCACAGATTGAACCAGAATTTTGGGCAGCTTGGAATTCCTTGACAAGTTAAACCGTGGCCTTGATCTCTTGTGGACTTGGGTTGATGGATTGATCATGCTCATGCTCCTTTGGTTAGCCCTCCATGGGTGCATTAGGCTGTCTGTTTAATGAAGAACTCTTCATAAACCAATACCAATCGTCTTTACTGGTATAAAAAAATGGAGAGAAGCTAACAAATCACCATGACGAGATAGACTGAAGCCATCTCACGTGGGGGCCATAATTTCTCGAGGAAAAAGAAAACTAAAAGCGAAATATTTTAATTTCCAAATCATACACAAAAGTCCAATTTGAAAATGTTTCCAAACTGACTTAAGATATAATAAAAAACATAAAGTTGGCAAACTATTTAGGAAAGAGCCTAGATCATTAAGAGGGGAAGAAAACCAAGCATGAGAAACCCTACCACATCCAGAGAAGCTCCACACCAAGGCAATAGTTTCTAAGGAGGCAGTTATCCTAGGTCTATCTATATGGTTGAGGCCTGTCTGATTAGATATCAAACAAACGTCAAGGGGAAATGATTCAACTTAAAGAACCTTCCCAAGGTTCTTGATCGAAATAACAATAATGAACCTAGTAAAGGAAACAAGGTTGGACCAACCAACACCTCCAGCATTAAGCCTTGGACCTAAGCCCAATAAACAAACACAACGTAACCTGGCCTAAACTAACTTGATTGTGAGCCAATTGATCAGCAAACTTGTGCTAGAGGCAAGAGATCTGCACTACTCTCATAGCCAATGTAAAGATCTTAAGGAGATAAACATATCAAAGATAAAATATGCCCACAAAAGATATCAAATCCTAATGCAATTTCCCTGAAGAACTCCCTAAGGAAACCCTACAAAAATAAGTCATGAGCACACCATATAGCTAAGCTAATTATGTTAATTAAATCATGTTACATGCTTCTTTTCTAGTTATTCTTCTCTAACTTGAACTTCGGAGGTTCTTAAAGTGGAGGAACACTCTCAACTCTTTGAAGAGTTTATCTTGCAGGTTCTTTTGGATGATGGTGCAAGCTTTTCAAGGTCCAAAAGAGCCTAGATCTTATAATGTGTTGAAACAATATATGAATTATAAATTGTGTAATTTCAACCTGATGGATATGAAATGGCATAAAATAAATAATCTTTTGTCTTAATGAAATCAATATGAACAAAACAATTCTTAAAAGTGCGCTAGTGGTATGTTACATTAAATATGTCTAATCATATTTGAAATAATACACTCTCTAATCTTCTAAGTATTGATGTTATAATTCAAAAAAATAATTGTAATTTTTTGATAAGTTTAATTCCCTTTTATTTATTTCTCGTTCTACTTGGTCTCAGACCATGACTCTAGAGCGAGCAATGGATCGACAGGTTGAATTTGAGTCAACTCATTAACATAGTGGGCCCGGTGTACTCATGGTGGGTCCATTTATGAAGTAGGTTTTCTTGAGTTTTTTTCTTGTAAAAAAACAAATGGGTTAGATCAACCGACTTAGGTTAACCCTCCTTCAATCCATCCAAACGTGCACACAACGTATGATCATCATTACTTATAATTTAGTGGTGATAAATTTGCCAAGTGTAACACGTAAATTAGTATGAGAAGTTGACAAAAGTATTAGATCGTTATCTGGGATGCTAATGAGTCAACCTATCTTGAACTGTTAAAATGTTCTAAATGGTTGAGTGTTGTTACCAAACCCCGTATTGGCCATATTTTAAATCAGTCATGGCCGCACCCTTGAGCTAATGGGAGCTCGGCCATTTCCCACATTGACACTCATATCATAACGAAGACTCTAATTTTTTTATGTATTTTTTAAGTAATTGTAATAGTATTATTTGTTCACTAAAAAATACAAATTACTACAATAATTTTTATAAATAATGGATAATATTAAGTAATAAATATATTGAGATTTTTAAAATTGAAAAAATAAAAATATTGAAAAAAAGGTGCTCAGATCCTATTGGGTTGACTTGAAACTCACAAAATTGGAACACACTTGCCTTATATTTTATCCAGATCAAAAAATAAACGAAAGCTGCATTTACCATGTTTATCAAAATCGACAGCCCTAGTTTTATCTATTTCATGTACTAATGAATAAAACGTAGAAATTCTTGCCAATCGATGTGTTTCAGCTTAGATTTGCATGTTACTTATACTGACCTGGGGAGAATGTATATCAATATGGTCAGAGAATGAGCTTTCATCCTTTTTTTAGCTTGTTTTGGCAATTTCAAATTGAAGAGCATAACCTTGTAGCTTATTCTTTTGGTCTTTCCTTCGACTTTTGTCCCAATGTGATATTTTTTCTAGATCCCCATTGGTTATGACTTGATCCTTTTGTTTCTTATTGATTTTCAATTTCAGGGATACATCCTTGAAGTTAATTCGTTGGATCTTTAGTCTAACATTTGCAGCAATGCATCTTTCTTTTGGGCTCCTTGCCGGTTGGTACTTGGGTTCTCTTCTCCATTTGAGATTTGTAAGGGTTTCATGCTCACAACGTTATACTGTTTTGGGTGCATTTTCCATGCAACCTTAATGTTATCATCACTTCAGATTCCCATTGAAGGACTTCATAGTGTTTTTTGTGTTTTTGAGGCTTAAGCTAATGCAATTTCATCCTTTCCCTGTTAGGCTTGTGTGTGTGTGTGTGTGTGTGTGTTTTTGTTGTTGTTAGAGGGCCTGGTGGTTTCTGACTTGTTGCTAGACTCCTCTTTGGTGAGTGCCTTTGGATTCCCTTGCTAACGCACTGTCATAATTTAGTTGTATTATTACGTAGTTGCTGTCTTGTCGTGGTTTCTTGTGTTTCCTGTATGTGCAGTTAATTAGTGTCATACTGTAGCCAATCTTACTCTCTATGAGTGTATTTCTGCATCTGATACGTCAGAGCATTAAACTCCCTTTGACTGCTTAGACCACCCTTGCCAATAAAAGAGAAAAAAGGCTATCTTGGTGGAACCAAAAATTAAGGCTCCGTTTAATCCTTAGAAATTTTAGTAGAAAGAAAAATTGAAGGAAAAAAATATGAAGAAAAAAAATATGAAGGAAAAAAAGTTTTTTTTTCTTGTTTGGATCAAGGAAAAAATACAAGAATTTGGATGAAAAATTTGAATGTCGATGAACAATTTAAATCATTTTGATGCCATCTAAACAATACAATGTTGGAGAAGGTTGGGGATTTTCCTCAAACTTTCCTCACAATTTTATGAGGAAAATTTTGTCACTTATTTCTAACAATTTTTCCACCAAACTTTCCTCAATATTTTTTTTCTTTGTGATTTTCTCTAAACCAAACATAAGAAAAAAAGCAACTTTCCTAAATTTTTTTCTTTCCATCAAATTTTTCAAGATCCAAACAAAGCCTAAAAATAAGATGTGCGTGGAATTGTGCGGCTTACATCCAGTATGTTCTTGCTCATGTGTGGATGTGTCTCCTCTATGTAGCAATGACGAATTAACAGCTTATTGATGCTAGGAATGAGAATATGGATGAAATTTATCAAGCAATTGAACGTTCAAAATAGGTGAAAGTTTTCCCTGCATAATCTTGAGGTCAGAAATATATTTGCGAGTCACTAACCACGGTTTGAATCTTTAGGTTGTTGCACAAACCATTAAGGTGGGAACTCAAAGTGCGGCTAATCTAAAGCATCAAGTGTGTGTAAATCTGTAAACCTTCCCCCCCCCCCCCCCCCCCACCCATCAACAAAGACTAGTCCAGTGTGTACGTATTATTATCGCAGACTAATCAAATGGGTCGCATTGTTAATGATCTTGGTACATTTTTTTACCATAGCAATGGCATACGCTTTATGTTGGCCACCCTCGAAGATTCTGTCATGCCCACAAACCATACAAAGCACTAGACCCAGGAAAAATTGACCCAACCCAAAAATTCAACCTGAACTCGTCTGAAAACTTTGGGTTCTGAACACGATTTTTTCGACCCGAACCCAAATAAACCGAACTCGAAAAACCCAAAAATTAGCGGGTCTAACCCAACCCGAACTCGAACCCGTCCGCTTAACTCAAACATTATATCCTTAGTTTTTGATTTTCTCTAATTTGTCTCTCTTAACAATTAGTAATTTTTATCGAATAGTTTAAAAAGACGTTATATAACTATTGCATCTATTTAAATAATAATAACCTTATTTTTTCTTCTCTATTCTCTGAAAATAATATCGTACACTACTTTTAAATGAAAAAATGTTAAAATGGGTATAAAATTGTATGAAATAACTATCTAATCTTTTAAAAAAAGTTAATTTAAAAGAAGACAAGCATTAAAGATGCGCAAGTCATACCATTATGTACTTAGTTAAAGAATATGTCTAATTATTTTAAATTAATTAATTTGTAATAATTTAAAATTTTGATGTTATAACTGGAAAATAATATCTTGTACTTATTTTATTCAATTTTATTTGATTTTCGTTCTAAGTAGTCCTGAACTATGATGCTAGTGATAAGAAAACGGCTAGCCGTATTCGTATTGGAGCTAACCTATTAATAAAGTTTTACCTCATTGGAAATTGATACGTCGGTTAATAAAAATATTAAATTATTAAATAGGTTATTAGCAGTTAAACTGATACAGCACATTAAAATGATCTAAACAGGTTGCCCCATAAATGGCCAACCCTCTGTTGATATTCTTTCAATGTACGGATCAATTTACCTAAAATCAAATGGGGCTTTATTTTTTGCCCGCCCATACAAGATATTTATATATTATAATAAAAAGTTTGAATATTTTTTATGTTATTTTGAGAAATTATAATTATTATGTCTTTTCATTTAATACTGAAAATTTGAGTAATAAATATCTAGAATTTTTGATTTTGAAAAAAAAAAATAACTCACAAAAAAGGCGCTTTAAATCCGTTGGGTTGATCTAGAACCTATAAAACCGAAATACACCCGCCCGTATTTTATCCAAACTTGAAATACACTCGACCTATATTTTATCAAAACCCGAATATACTCGATCTGTTTTTAACCCACCTGTCCGAATTGACAGGCCTACAAGCGACTATTACTCCAATAGCCAAAAGTTGGTTCATTCTTATCAATCGTGCCCAGGAACGGTGCGTGCTTTGTTATGACTAGAAGGTGGGAGAAAAGGTTTTTCTAACGATAATAAGGTTGCAACAACAGAGAAATTCAAACATGTACCATCATATTTGAGTTGAAGCCGTCCACAATGGAGTTCTCAGGCAGGTAAAATAGGAGGAAAATGAAAGATGGACTAAGAGAGAGAACTAGTAGGCTATAGAAGAATAAACAGGGGAGCGCCACTGAAGAATTACTTTGTGCTAGCAAAGGACAGAGAGGCAGATGGAGAGGCACATATGACACAGGCAGTTCTCTGCGTTTAATGAAAAAAGTCCGAAGCTCTCTTATATCTCTCCATTTTAAATTATTAATTTATTACTAAGGGGATTGATTGGACATTTTGGAGAGAAATTATCATGAAAAATGATTAAACATTACATAGAAATTAGTATTGGTTTATGTGGCATTTATTAAAAAGAATAAAAAGTTGAAAGATATATTTGGAATATGTTATTATTTATTCCAGTTTTTGTATTTTGGGCCATTAATATATCTAATTAAGAAAATTAAAAGCGTAATGTCCCAAAATTATGATGTGTACCTAACAATGTAGCCCCATGTAACTAGCTGCAGGAACATCTTGCCAGGCATACCTTTGTATTTCTCTGCACTGAGGTGTATCTTATGTCCAACTTTGGATTCCAACTATAAGCATTTGTATATGAAGCCATTTTGTGACAATCTGCAAACTTCCTAGGAGAATGCACACTCGAAGAGTGGAGACCAGAGTAGACCTGCGTTATCCCATTGTTGAACCCTTTCCAAGAATGTGATATGCGTTCTTGATAGTATACTTTTGCCCACGTTAAGTTCGAATAACTTGCTGTTACTCTTCCTTACAACTATAAACTTTATGCATCAACCAGGCTGTGTTGGGAAATTGCTGACCCCATCATTATGTAATAAAAGGTTTTGATGATAATAAACACAAATGAAATATACACTTGAGTGTGTTGATCGAACAGGTTCCAAATACTGTTTGGAAAATTTTGAAATTGCTTGATTAGCCATGGTCAAGAACAGGTCCTCAGAACAGCTGAATGGCAAAGAACTTAAAGCACATAAAAGACATGAAGAACTCCAGGAACAGCTCAGGAAACAGTTCTGAATAATACCACAGCATTGAAGTAACAAGTTAAAATCCTATAGATGATACCCGGTTGATTCAATAAGAGTCTTGGTTCGTCATAGGTTTTATTTTCTTAGATTCTTGTTAATATGTCACTTGGAAGAACTCGATTTAACATTACTTTGAATGATTCTTAAGAACACTGTCTCAGATCAGTTATGAGATCAGGGTTCAGACTATTTTTAAGCTAAAACAATTTTTTCACAGTTTTTTCCAAATCTTGGGCTGACGTTTTTGAAATTATTTGAGATAAATTTTCTGTTATCATTAACCCCAGGATAAGTTAATCTTTGGCTTTGAAAATATATTGTGGAGATTTTGAGTCTAACTTTTAAAGGAAATCTTTTACAAAATAAATCAAACTCTTATTTTTGGAATATAAATAAGATGATAGGAAATTTCAGGATTTGGCTACTAAAAATATTAGTCACTTTCTATAATCTTTTTAGTAGCAAAAAGATCTTATACGTGTGGTTCAAGCACACAAAGGTCTTGTTGCCCTCTACCATTTAAGGAGCTTCTCCACCTCCACATTGGAACAACACACACACGGTTTTATACACGGCTTTGCACACGATTTCATAAATATTTTTGAAAAAGTTTTTACACGGTTTTTCTAAGGATTTAACTTGCAAATCATATTTTCAGAAAAACCTTCAAAGTGTGTGTGAAAATTAAGTCATCTTCCTTGGCATACTAGGAGCAAAAATTGTACCTTACATTCGCTTAGTTAGAAGCACAAAAGGAAGGTGTTTTTATTCTCTTCTTTCATTAAAGTGAGACTTGAGTGTGTCCAAGCCTAGGGAGGCTTTGGACGTGTGTAATTCGTTTTGAGGAGACGATTACGTGAGTGTGTCCAAGTGTGGGAGACTAGGACGTGGTGTGTGACTAGTCTAAGGGTAGACAGTTATGTGTGTTGCAATTGTAATAGAGAAGGCTACCTTTGTAACGTGTTTAGCCCGTTTAGTGGAAGTGTGTGAAAATCCTACAGGGGTAGGTCGTGGTTTTTGCCTCGGTTGGGCTCGAGGTGTTTCCACATAAAAATCTTGTGTTCTCACTTTTCAATTATTTTCGCTGTTTTACATCTTCTGTGCACGTTACAAACAGTCTGCCCCAACAAGTTCCAAACCTGTTCCCAGAAATTGCGAAAATCTGCCGACACAATTCACCCCCCTCTTGTGTTAGTGTACTCTTAATTCTAACAAGTGGTATCAGAGCAGGTTCTCATTAGAAAGATTAACATCTTGAGAGATCCTAAATATGAGTACACCACACGGCATACTTAAGGGGCAATCCATAACTCGACCACCATACTTTAATGGTCAACATTATAGTTGGTTGAAGAATAGAATGGAAAATTACATTCAAGCTGAGGACTACGAGTTATGGATGCTTATCAAGAATGGACCACTCATTCCTACAAAAGTGATTGAAGATGGAAGCAAAGTTCCCAAAAAGCCTAAAGAGTTCAATGCCGAAGACTTCAAGATGATGGAGAAAAATGCCAAAGCCAAAAAACTTTTGCATTTTGGTCTTGGTCCAGATGAGTATACTCGCATCTCTGAGTGCGAATCAGCCAAGGACATATGGGACGCTCTTCAAGTAGCTCATAAAGGCACAAATCAAGTGAAGCAATCACGTATTGAGCTACTTATGAGAAAGTATGAATTGTTTGAAATGGGTGATCGTGAAACGGTGATGGATATGTATACTCGTTTCACCCATATAACAAATGAGTTAAAATCACTAGGAAAATCCTTCACCACTGAAGAGTTGGTGAGGAAGATCCTAAGGTTTTTACCGCATTCTTGGGAAGCCAAAGTCACGGCCATTCAAGAGGCCAAGGACTTGAAAAAGATTACCTTGGATGAACTTATTGGTAATCTCCAAACTTATGAGCTGAGGAGGAATTCGCGACAAACAGAGGAGACCAAGAAGGACTGAGGAATTGCTCTAAAAGTCATGGAGGAGGAAAGCTCGGATCTTGATGATGAAGAAATGGCTATGATCACCCGAAAATTCAAGAAGTTCTTCAAAAAGTCAAAGAAAGTGCTAAGAAGAAAAACTTCAGCAAGAGGAACAATGATAGGGAACAGCTTCCAGGATGTTTCAAATGTGGTAAGCTTGATCACATTGTGAAAAACTGTCCTTTGCTGAAAAAGAAACAAGAGCCCGAACAGTCCAGGGAACAGGGCAGAAAACAGGTTGGAAACAGTTCAGCCAGGCGGTTCTCAAGGGCAATGCTCGCGACTTGGGGAGATTCTACCGAGGACGAGGAAGGGACTGAAGAAGATGAAGCTGCTATAGCTCTTATGGCCAGAAGTGAGTCTGACTCAGATGATGAGCCTATAGACAGCCTAGCTCAGCTTAAGGATTAGGTACGTGGTCTAAATAAAGCAAAACTTCAAGAGTTATTATTTACCTTAATGGATGAGTGTGATGCTATTAATTCTGAAAATTGTATGTTAAAGGATACATGTTCTGAGCTAAAAAGGGACATTAGAGAATTAGAGCATGAAAATAAAATTCTTAAAAGTGAAAAAATTGAAACTGATATGAAGAATATTGTTTTGCATGAAGAGCTCAATAAATCCAAAGAGACCTTAAGCATGAAAGAAGAAGCTTTTGTTTCTGACCTTACTAAACTTGAAAGTGAGTCTCTTGAACTGAAACAGAAGGTAGAATCCCTACTTGTTGAGAACAGTAAATTGCTTGAAAAGTTAAAACAAGTTGAATCAGACCTTGCTGCAAACAAGCACTGGAACAGGTCCTCACAGGCACTGAATTGGCTGAACACTCACTGTAACGAGGGCAAAAGAGGATTAGGCTTTGTGACTAAGTGCACTGATTACCCTGTTAATAGAAAATATGTAGGATTACCTGAAAATATTGTGTGTTTTCATTGTGGTAAAACGGGGCATTATCAGTACACTTGTCCTATAAGAAGGTATGCCATGGAAAAGAACTTGATTCATGTAAAACAAATATGGGTTAGAAAAGATGAGATTTGCACTTCAAAAAGAATGGGACCCAAGTGGATCTGGGTTCCCAAAACTAACCCCTAATTTGTTTTGCAGGCTAAAGTGAGAGGGAACAACCGAGCAAACAACTCAGCAAACAACCAATTGTGGTATGTGGATAGCGGTTGTTCACGGCATATGACTGGTAAAAAATCAAACTTCCTCTCACTTACAGCCTCTGATGGAGGGAGTGTGGCATTTGAAAATGGCAAATTAGGGACAATTATCGGTATAGGTAAGATAAGTGAGTCACTCCCCCATTCAATTGACAATGTATATCTGGTGGATGGATTACAACATAATCTACTCAGCGTGTCCCAACTGTGTGATAAAGATAACCTAGTAGTGTTTTCTTCAAAACAATGCCTGGTCGTCAATATCAACATAGGATATGTTGTGTTGAGGGGGAAGCGACACAAAAATGTGTATAAAGTAAGTATTCTCTCACTTCCCCAAAACAATTTGACTTGTTTAAGTGCTTTAAATAATAATGTCATGCTTTGGCACAAGAGACTAGGTCATGCGAGTCTCTCACTCTTGAATAAACTTGTTACTAAAGACCTAGTAGTCGGCCTACCTTTCATCAAATTCAATGATGACAAGGTATGTGACGCGTGTGCCAGGGGTAAACAAGTCAAAACTTCTTTTAAACGGAAAACCTGTGTTAGCACTACCCGACCTCTTGAGATGCCACATGTAGATTTGTGTGGTCCTATGAGGATCTCAAGTCGAGGTGAAAAGAGGTATGTGCTTGTGATAGTGGATGATTACTCTCGTTTCACATGGACCTTGTTTTTGGCTTCTAAAGATGAAACATTTGAAAAATTTCTTGCGTTTCTTAAAAAGGTTAAAAAGAGAGTAGGACACTCATTGGTTTGCCTAAGGTCTGATCATGGTACAGAATTTGAAAATTCAAGCTTTGTTGAATATTATAATGAGCATGGTGTTGATAATAACTTTTCAGCCCCAAGAACACCCCAGCAGAACGGGGTAGTAAAGCGAAAAAATCGTACTCTAGAAGACATGACTAGAACAATACTTGTTGCTAGTGGTCTTCGTAGAAAATTTTTGGCCGAAACTTTGAACACATCATGCTACATTATAAATAGATGCATGATCAAATCCATTCTAAACAAAACTCCTTATGAGCTTCTCAAAGGTAGAAAACCCAATCTTATGCATTTGAGAGTATTTGGCTGTAAATGTTTTGTGCATAATAATGGGAAGGATGCCTTAGAAAAATTTGATCTAAGGAGTGATAAGGCGATATTTCTTGGCTACTCCTCACACAGTAAAGCATACAAAGTGTTTAATAAACGAACTTTGTGTGTTGAGGAGAGTGTGCATGTGCTATTTGATGAAACTAACTCTCTTGTTGAGGATGATGCACAGGATGCAGAGTTTGAACTGGGACTTGCTAGAAAAGACTCATTGCTTACACATGAGAAAGGTAAGAGTTCTGAGGATGGAACAGGACAGGGAGCTGTTTCTTTGGAAGGAGGGCAAGGTTTGAATCAGACAGGGGGAAGCACTGTTGAATCCAGTTTGATACAAAATCAACCCAATTCTTTCAGAACTGGCTCAGAAACAAGCTCCAGAACAGGCTCGAGAACAGTTCCAGAACCTGTTCTACCGAGTATTCCAGGAAGAGTAGAAAGCGTGTCTGTGGACTCTCTTACTCCACGACCATGGACGCACCAAAATTCAGATTGGGTTACAGTAATGCAAGAAGAGCTTCATCAGTTTGAAAGGAACAATGTGTGGCATCTTGTACCTCAGCCAGAAGACAGATCAATCATTGGCACCAAGTGGGTGTTCCGAAACAAGCTTGATGAGTTCGGAACAGTCACCAGGAACAAGGCCCGGCTGGTGGTTCAAGGGTACAACCAAGAAGAGGGCATTGATTATGAAGAAACCTTTGCACCTGTTGCAAGGATTGAGGCCATTCGAATCCTGATAGCTTTTGCAGCCCACATGGAGATCAAATTATATCAAATGGATGTCAAAAGTGGATTCCTTAACGGATACCTCAAAGAGGAGGTGTATGTGATGCAACCCCCTGGTTTTGAAAGTAAAGAATTTCCTAACCATGTTTTAAACTTGACAAAGTGCTTTATGGTCTAAAACAAGCTCCTAGAGCTTGGTATGAACGTTTGTTAAACTTTTTATTGGAAAATGATTTTAGAAGAGGCAAGATTAATAATACCCTGTTTCTAAAATCTAAGGGGGAACATTTATTGATTGTCCAAGTATATATCGATGACATTATATTTGGTGCAACACATAATGATTTATGTGAAGAGTTTTCAAAAATGATGAGGAGTGAGTTTGAAGTAAGCATAATGGGTGAACTTAATTTTTTCTTAGGCTTGCAAATCAAGCAAACTTCAAACGGCACCATGATCCATCAATAAAAATATATCAAGGAATTACTTAAGCGGTTTGGAATGGAATCAGCCAAGCCCATTGATACTCCCATCCCTCCTTCAACCAGATTGGTAATGGATGATGGGAGTCCCTCAGTTGAGGAGAAATCCTATAGGGGCAAGATAGGGTCGCTTCTTTACCTAACTGCTAGTAGACCTAATATTGTTTTCGGTATTGGTTTGTGTGCTTGTTTTCAGTCTAAGCCTAAAGAATCACATTTAAAGGATGTTAAACGGATTCTTAGATATCTAAAATATACACCTGATTTAGCTTTATGGTATCCTAGAGGATGCAACTTTGACCTTGTTGGATATGCTGATGCTGACTATGCAGGTTTCTTGGTTGATAGAAAAAGTACCTTAGGTATGGCTCACTTCCTTGGACCCTGTTTGGTATCTTGGGCAACCAAGAAACAACACTCAGTTGCCATGTCCACAGCAGAAGCTGAATATGTTGCAGTTGCTTCTTGTCGTGCTCAACTACTGTGGATAAGGCAACAACTCAAAGATTTTTGTGTTGACACGGGATGCATTCCCATATTTTGTGATCATACAAGTGCAATTAATATTTTCAAAAACCCCTGTCAACATAAAAGGACTAAACATATTGACATTGGTCATCACTTTTTGAGAGACAATGTTGAAAAAGGCTTGGTTTCAATGAATTTCTGTGCCACTAATAAAAAAATTGCTGATATTTTCACCAAGGCACTAAGTAGAGAACAGTTTGAGAAGAACAGATTGGAACTGGGTCTAATTAAAATGACTTGAGAATGCTTAATTAACCCCCAATGCTTGTCTAGTTAAAGGGCTTTTCAGGTCAAGCTTGTTAAAATTATTGATTGCAGTCAAACGTAGTGCTATATTTAGCACATGTGTGGAATACAGCTTGTTGACACTCGTTGAGGTCTGATGATATTGCCTTTATTGTCCCATGTTACCAAACAATTGACTACAGGAACAAGCACCAAGAACAGGTATGGCCACTGTCTGTCACTCTGTGCAAATCAGGTAGTTAATTCAGTTGTTGACTTTCTTTTGAAACGTGCGTGACTGGGAGACTTAATGCTCCTCTTTTCGGTTGAAAACCAGTACCCCCTTAACTTCCTTGCTTGCTCACATCGCTCATCAGTCACCAAAAACCCTCTCAATTTCGCTCTCTCTCCTTCTCTCTCAATCCTAAACCCTAATCTCTCAAAAACTCGAGCTTCTCTTCACCATCAATGGTGAACTCCGACAGCAGCTCTTTCACAGCTGAGAAACGCAGCACCACCATAGCTCATGCTTTAGTCCCGAAGCGCCCACACATGGCGTCGCCGCCAACACCCAGTGCTCTGCCCCTGTCCGCGGCAGCCGCGACTGCACAAATCAGAGGTATGGGGTTTAATTCTCTACCCACTTTGCCAATTTACTCTACAATTTTTGGATTTTTGAAGTGTTTGGACTTGCGAACGGTGGGACTGAAATTGGACTATGTTCCACCGGTATTTGGATGGGATTTGGTGTTGTTTGACCCCAGTGTGAAACCGACTGGGTCTAAGGATGTCTTTGAAACCAATGAGGGTCTGGCTGAGTCTGATGATGTTCCTTAAGTGGACACGGCACGAACAGGGTCTGGACCTGTTCCTGAACTGGGGAAAGCCCGAATAGGGTTTGCCCCTGTTTTCTTTGACATAATGGATGACCCCATCATAAATTTGGATCGAATGGAAGACCTTGAGGAGATTAACAGTGATGGGTCTGAGTCAACCATAGAGGCCCTCCAACCGCAGCCCTTTCAGAAAACTAAACCGGGTGAGTGGGGGCCTAGACGTCGGTTTAAAACCACCACTTCAAAACCTATTTCCACACCGCAGTTCTGGTTCACGCTCTGGTTCTTCCCAGCCTAAACAAGTACCTGAACCTTCTACTGCAAAAGCTTCCACTAAATCTACTAAAGAATCTATCCGGTCTCCATCAGCCAAAACCCAAAGCACCCAAACCAAACGGAAAGCTGCTTCAGAACAAGTGCCAGAATAGGTGCCTGAGGAATCAGAACCTGAGGAAATTGCTTCCAAACAGGTGCCTGGCCCTGGTCCATCAATAAAGCCTTCCTCCAAAAAGGCCTCATCAAAGAGAAAGGCTGCTTTAGTTCAGGATGTGCCCATACAAGCCAAACCTGATGAACCGAAATCCAAGAAAGCCAAAACTACCATGCCCACAGTAGATCGAGTAGCTTATTTTCTCCAAAAGAGTGTGGTACGGGGCAAAATTGTCAAAGTTGCTTATTTTCAGGAGCAGGGTCTGGAGATGTTCCTGGATAAGCTTATAGCCCAAGGTTGGCTAGACCTCTTTGCAAACACCCAGAGAGGGTGTTCAGTACCAGATTTAGCTGAATTCTATGCCAACTGGAATGTCACCAACGGAGTGGTGATAAGTATGGTCAATGGGAAGAAGATACGGTTCAATGCTCAGGAATTAGGAGACATTCTAGGAGTTCCTACTGAGGGATTTGGGGTGTGTGTAAGGGAAAACAAGACAGTTCTCGAAGTTGAAAGGCTGCTCCAATTGACTCAAAGGTTGAGTCAACAACCAGGGTTGAAAACACCCAGGTCAGTCAAGAAAGGGGAGATGACACCGTGTCACCGGTTGCTCTTCTGGTTTATTATCAAAAACATCATCCCCCGGGGCCAAGGGCATAACCTTAGAGATGCAACGGATCAATGCCTTACCGATCTCTTGGACCGAGGAGAGCAGATCAACCTACCAGCCATCATGATCAGTCATATCTCCTGCATTGCAAACATGGCTAGAGAACATGGCCTGGGGTATGGATTTCTTCTGATTTCAGTCTTTGAGCACTTTGGGGTTTCTTTGCAGAACAAGGTAGGGGTGCAAGTGACAGATGAGATAGGAAGCAGCACCCTGATCAGTTGTGGGTTCAAGCTTGCAAAAGGTGAGACTGCTAGTTCTAAACAGGGGCCTCAAACACCCTTTACCCCTGTTTCTGGTCCTTCCTCTAGTGAGCCTTCTGTTGATGCCTTGCTTCTGGACTAAAACCGGTTGAAGACCGAGCTCACTGAGGTTAAAGCTGCACTTGCCGAGGAAAGGCTCTCAATGCCAAGCGCCATGAGGATCTGATGTCAATTCTCTCCGTCCTCACAGCCAAATTCTCTTCTCCTCCACCCTGAATCAGCTCAACCCCCTGATTCTTCCCTGTTCTGCCTTTCTTTATTTTCCACCATGTTCTCAACAACTGTTTCTAGCTATCTGGTTGTGCTTTGTACCTGACAATGGTTTTTGCTAATCTTGGTTGGATCTACTGTAATGTTGTGCCATGCTTGTCTTCTTGTTGTTATTTGTTTATGCGTGACTCGGATGGCCAATATCATTACCGTACCATATACTTGAGTGTAACGCAGGTTGTTTTTCCTCCATTACCCAAGAGGTGGTGACTGCAAACACCCTACTTCTCTTGTTTGACCTGACCACCCTTTTTCGCTGATGTCAAAAGGGGGAAGATGGGCATGACCAGGATCATTTCAGTTTGACCTAACTTCAGTTGACTTCTCAAAACAAAAAGGGGGAAGATGGGCTTGACCATGAACGTTTATCTTCAAACTTGCTTTTGCCTTTTATGTCAATATGGTCATTTGGTTTGTTATCATCAAAAAGGGGGAAATTGTTGGGAAATTGCTGACCCCATCATTATGATTAAAAAGGTTTTGATGATAACAAACACAAAGTTTGCACATTGGAACAACACACACACGGTTTTATACACAGCTTTGCACACGATTTCATAAATATTTTTGAGAAAGTTTTTGCACGGTTTTTCTAGGGATTTAACTTGCAAATCATATTTTCAGAAAAACCTTCAAAGTGTGTGTGAAAATTAAGTCATCTTCCTTGGCATACTAGGAGCAAAAATTGTACCTTACATTCGCTTAGTTAGAAGCACAAAAGTAAGGTGTTTTTATTCTCTTCTTTCATTAAAGTGAGACTTGAGTGTGTCCAAGCCTAGGGAGGCTTTGGACGTGTGTAATTCGTCTTGGGGAGATGATTACGTGAGTGTGTCTAAGTTTGGGAGACTAGGACGTGGTGTGTAACTAGTCTAAGGGTAGACAGTTACGTGTATTGCAATTGTAACAGAGAAGGTTACCTTTGTAACGTGTTTAGCCTATTTAGTGGAAGTGTGTGAAAATCCTACAGGGGTAGGTCGTGGTTTTCGCCTCGGTTGGGCTCGAGGTGTTTCCACGTAAAAATCTTGTGTTCTCACTTTTCAATTATTTTCGCTGTTTTACATCTTCTGTGCACGTTACAAACAGTCTGCCCAAACAAGTTCCAAGCCTGTTCCCAGAAACTGTGAAAATCTGCCAACACAATTCAACCCCCCTCTTGTGTTAATATACTCTCAATTCTAATAGGCTGCTTGGTTAAGGGTTTCCATTCACCAATCTATGTCTCTTGATGTAGTGTGTGTGAATTCATTGAATCTAAATTTTTTCTCCTCTAATGAAGTTGATTGGATAATGGGACGATACAATGTGATTCTTCAAAATACATTGTTGATCTTGTAGTTTGCAAAAGAAATTGACCATTTTGGTCCCTCTTTTTCACAAAAACCTACTTCTATCTTGTTATGAAAAAGCTACTAGAAAGGGACTCCGTGCAAGTCAGTAACTTTTAGCCGGACGTTGCTCCTCTTCTTAGAAGAAGTTGATCTTGATAATAAATATAGAAAGGAAAACCATACTCCAGATTCTATTATGATGTGCCTTTCTATTGGTAAATGCCTAACGTGGTGTACTCTTACTAGAAGATGTTGCACTATGCTATTTAGTTTGTTGCATCATTACCTACTACCTATCTTCTTTAATGTTGATTTTATTTAGGATTTTTAGAATATAATAATCTCAACTTTAGTGGTGGTAGACACCAACAATTTAACCATAAAAATAATCTCGGGCCTCTCGATACTCCAAACTTTGAGAATATTTATCTTCAATAGTATATGGTTCATTTTAGATTGTATTTTTCAGGTAATTGGACTTCAAAATGAATGTTGGCAATTTAAATTTCATATATTCATACTGTTTTAGAAGCGACATCATCGTGGAATTGCCTGCAAAATGCAATCTAAAATGACCTTGTACTACTGAAAATAAATATCCTAAAGTTCGGAGGCCAGACTTATTTTTTAAGATCAAATTATTAGTTTCCCTCACCCCAATAGTTCGTGTTATTATATTCCAAAAACACTTTATTTATTGTATTATGTTACTATATTTTTTTATTTTTATTAACCAATAGCAATTGGAAAAGCCCATGTTCCTTATATTGTTGGAGTGCAACCACCCATGTGATTGAATGCCAGAAGAGGCATTGATGTGTTATATTGAGCAAAAGAGGAAAAAAGGTCAAAGAGATATAATGCAACTAACAAACTAGCTTACAATTATTATTTGCACATGTTGATGTTAGACATTGTTGCATCGAAAAATCATTGTGTCTTACTAATTGGTTGATTCATTTTTACTTTGGTGTATGCGTGTGTACATGTGCGCACGCACCCCTTCGTGCATGCATTTATATGCACCAATTAAATTTTCATTTGAATGTACCTCCAATAAGTTAGGATTAATGAATACTCTGTGAAGTTGTCTACTATTAATTAATTCAGATTGATTGATGAAGCAATGCCTATACTCAGATTGATTTCTCTTATTACATGAAATTTGAGAATTACAAAATAACTAAAAAGAAAAAAGTCGTGACCTTGTACTTGTCTCCAATTTCGGGGCAAACTCTTATGCCATTTGTATTTGCCTAGTGCTTGTTGAACGCACAGGTATGTACCTTTGTCAGGCACCTGTACACGAGTATGAGCAACATTGGTTCTAGTGTATTAGATTGCTAGACTTGTTTGAACTAGCCATACACAATTATGAGAACTAGAAGATATGGAACTTAACTTGAACTAAGCCTGAAATGTGCAACCCAAATCTACATGAACTTGAATTAACTCACAAATCAAACTGATCTGAAATGTTCTTGATTCCTATTAGTGATGCCTTCTAGACCTACATATTTTATTACCCAATATTAAACCCATATGCCTGTGGGAGCAAAACAACTAATAGCCCAGTGTTCCGTCGATCTCAATATGATCCAACTAATATGAGTTTAGCCCATAGGACTCATGTCTTATCCATGTACTATTCTCCATCGCATTGAGTGAAAAATTTTCTTATTCTAGAACATGCCACCACAATCATTTTATGAAGAAGTATAGCAGTTCATCTGTACCTCAGCCAGGGATTTGATTATCCTTCCATGGAGTGCTGAGCTTGAGCAAGCCAACCTCCTCTGCGCTGTAAAAGAACCAAAAATGTTCTCTGAACTTCATTGTGCTCCCTTATTGTTGTGAACGTACATTGATATTTTCACCCAATAATTTCTTTTACTTTGATTGCAAATTGTGCACCTTAACAACAAAGACATCAGGGTTAGCTCGAGATTGGCACCTTCAGCACAAACGACTCAGAGCCTTTTAAACCATGAGAAGGTCGCTAAACATTGTAAATCATTTATGTGTAATTGAATTTATTCTTCGTATCTTCAGGTTCGTGCCCTTGTATTTGTGTATCTCAAGTTTGTGGTTCACTAATTATATAAATCCATGTAAGGAGATTCTTTTTGTTCATCTTTCTTAGGGTTGCATTTTCACTATACCTCAAATATCATTGTTTCTGTTTCCTTTTTTTTAATGATTATTGTATTAGCATTGGATCGTTCATGCTATAGATATCTTGGTGTGTTTCAGTCAAACATTTGGTGAGAAATGTGAGGTCGGCTTACGTTTATCATCTTCAAGTCTTTTGAGTTGAGATATTCTAATGTTTTTCCTACTGTTTGACCATGTTTTCCTTTTCCACTTAGATTTGTGCAAAATCCTTTGGTTGATGATCTTCATCTAGATGTCTTAACCCCACTATGAGCAAATGATTCCTTTGTATTGTGGAATGTGTAGTTAAAAATGCCACCAAACTCATAAATTTCATAAGAAAAAGGTCACTGAATTAGGTTCTTATATCTAAGCATGTCATTGAATTTGGTTATTAAAATCAAATATGTTGCTTGTCTAATAACCGATCAGTTGTAGCATATTTTTGTTGTTTTTGATTGAAATTTTGAAAGGAAATAAGTTATGAGTTTTTTTAACAAAAAGTAATGGCCTTTATCATTCTTCCTTCTTTCTTTTAATAGCCAACTCTGCTTGGGTTTTATTTGAAATCTTAGAATTGCAAAATAGTCTTAAATACCACAACCAAAATTTAAAATTATTTGAGCATTTAAATCCGCACTTGAAGTTAGCTAGTACGATGATCAAGAACTCAAAGTATGTATGTCTCAATTGCTAGAATCCCGATCCACTCGCGTAGAAATTCCCCTATTTGTTTTATGATAAGAGGTATTATAGTTATGGGAAGAGATGCATGAATAGGGCTGGCAAAAAAATCCGTACCTGTCTAAAACCCGCAAAACCTGCCTCAATGAGTATGGGTGGTGAAAATAAAAGAAAATGAGTAGGGGCGGATATTGCTAAAATGGGTATGGGTATGGGTATAGATCTTACCTGCCCCATGCCTGCCCCATATCCCTTTTATCAAGACCCGCCCTATACCCGTCTCATATCTGCCCCATATAAAACCCATATCCATTTGTTTAAAGTTCTAATTTATTACTTGTACTTGAATATTTTGCTTATTGCTTTCAGTTGTATGATACGGCGGAACATTTTGCTTAAAACTATGACTGTCAAATGCTAATTTATTGCTTTGATTGGCAAACTTTTAGTTGTATTTGATGTGATATAATATGTTGTTGGCAACTTAGTGTTAATATGACACATTGGCTATTTGATGTCGAATATGGGTATAAAATGGGTTTAATTCTTTTCTATCTATATGTACCCAAATAAAACCCGCATACCTGCTATACCCAGTGAATATAGGTATGGGTATTAATTTTGAAAATGGGTATGGGTGAGGGTACGACTAAACCTGCCCCGTACCCGCCCCATTGCTACCCCTATGCATGTATCTCACTAGTATGGTTATTAAGAATCCATTAGGAGGTTTGCAAGGTGCAAAAGGTTTGACCCACCTCATAGATGTGATCACTTTGAATGGGCTGATGGCTTCCTTTATGACAAGGTGAGGTCCATGATGGTATCTTTGAATGTCGTAATGAAACTCTTCTTGAAGAGAATCAACAATTGTAAGGGATAAAGGAAGAAAGAGCATGCGATAGAAAGGCTATGAAGTTGGTGTAGGAGAAGAATTCAAGGTTGAAGATAGAGCTTCGTGAGTAATAGCAATAGGATTATAGTAGGGGGAGGAAAACAATGGTAGCTATATCTATGTATATTTGGGTAGATTTGAGATAGATGCTACTTTGTTTGTCCTGAACTTTTTTGGTGCTAATGGGAATGATGATTGGATGATGATTATGGATGTATGTATATATGTATTTTGGGCAATTGAAGTCCTATTGAAGGAGGGATTATTTTGGTTATGTTGATGATGGCAATTCTGTTATGAAGTATAACACTACAATGAAATTTCGCAAATAACTCTCTTAGCTTTCTATTATTTTCTTTGTTTTTGATTAATAACAATGATTAGAAAGCAAAGTAATGATATTCGATTGGTTCACTAAAAGAAGAAATCAAGGATTGATGGAAATAATGAACTAATCATTTATATAAACAATTAAATAAAATACAGTGTAGCCATATATCATTAGTTGAGTTTTACAAATTGACATCTCGCGTAAGAAAGAGACCCGAGAATATAAATGTTTACATATATATATATATATATATATATATATATATATACATACATATAAATACATATATTATATATATATATATAATACATATATATACATATATATAATATATAATATATATATATATAGAGAGAGAGAGAGAGAGAGAGAGAGAGAGAGAGAGAGAGGGCAAAACAATTGCCACCTAAGATGAACGTATGCATCCAAGTACATATATCCAAACTTTGCAAACTCAAAGTAGATGCTTGTTCTAAATCGACTACAACTCAAAAGGACCAACCACATCGGTTGGAATTATTGACCTAGGACAATGTATGTTCTCTTGATAAATAGAAGCCTACTCATTCTACCGTACCTCCTAATATGTATTTGTCAGCTTGCATAGGTACTTTTGTATACAAAGGGGTTGTTTGGTATAGAGAAGTGGAATGAAACTTTTTACCTAACAGATATCAAGTTCTTGACCTTAGTGTTTGGTATACCGTAGAGGAAGGAATTTGATACCTAGGGGTACCGAGTGCCCTGATATATAAGGAACTTGAAACTCCCAGTTTCCAAGGAGCATCAAGTCCTCGTCTTCCAAGGTTCAGCTTTATAATAAAAAAATAAAAAATAAAACATTTTGTCTCTTGTTCCTTTGTAGTCTTGCAAAGCCTAAAGAGAGATAGAGAGGGACCATTGTTCGCAGTCCCTGTCGACGATGTCTGCTCCACTGGTAAATTATTGATCTCAACCACTACCTTGATTCACTCGATTTTTCTTATTATTATCATTCTTTAGACCTTGGTTTCTTTCAATCAATTCATTATGACCCATTATTCTTATTTTTTAACATGTTAACTTTTTGCATTCTTCTTGTTTCTTGATGTTCACATTTTGATCTACTCATTGTGGATCTATTTTGTTCGTTCTAATGAGCATATGAATTGTTTCTTGTTCTTTTGCTTTGTTCTATGCTAGAAAAGAGTAGAAGTGGTGATTTTGGCTTTGACTTTTGTTGCCCTCTATTTTAACTTACTGTATTATCAATTTTAAGTCCATGCTGTTTGGTAATTAATTGAGATAGCAGTCATGGTTGTCAATTTTTTGATCTATTTATTTTGGGCCATTATTCTTATTTTTCAATATGTCGAATTTTTGCATTCTTCTTATTTGTTGATATGTACATTTCGATCTACTCATTTTATATTTTATTCGTTCTAAGGAGCACATGAGTTGTTTCTTGTTCTCTTGTTTTGTTCTATGCTGGAAAAGAGCAAAAGTGGTGATTTTGGCTTTGAATTTTGTTGGCCTCTATTTGAGATTATTGTACTATTAATTTCAAGTCCATGATGTTTGGTAATAAATTGAGATAGTGGTCGTGGTTGTAACAAACAATCTAAAGTGATGGTGAAGTTGTAATGTGGCTATCAGGGGACCTTGATGTTCGTGATGTATAATATGACACCCAAATTTCCATCTTTTGAAACAATCTGACCTTTCTAAATTCCAAATTTGTTGTTCATGTTTGAAATATGTTGATTTTGGGAAGATGAAGAGACAATGATAAATTTGCTCTCCAAAATTTGATCTTTATCTCTAAACTCAATTTGTGTTCAATTTGGATGGGTTATTAATATGCTACTAATCTCTTGAGCGAATTGTTGATCAAAAAAGAAGATTTGGTTCTATTCTATAGCTAATAACTAAACAATAAGGAATAGAACTTGATTAATTGTTGTTTTCTACCAAACACATAAAAAACAAAAATTAAAGTTTAGTACCCAATCTCCTAGGTACTATTCTTTGATTTTATTCCATTCTACTTCTCCAAACCAAATGTACTTTTGAATTCTCACATTTGTATTTAAGATGTATGGGAAATATTAGGGGTGACATGCATTGTTCATGTCCGCACACCACATTCTTTGTTATACTTGATAAAGGCTAAATTGACATTCTAGAATTGCTAGTCTTAAGGTTAATAAGGATAAATCACTTGACATTCGCCAGTGTCTAGACTGGAGGCCAACAAGAATAAGTTATACACATTATCGAAGGTGCTGATGAAAACACTAGATGCAATAGTAGAAAATAACAAGCTTTAGTCTTGGAACTACTCTATTGAGACACTTGGGAGTCTCACTATTGCCAACTACACTCTCTAAGGTTGAATGTTGTGTTGGGTACAATGACTAGCACAATTAGAACTTGGACTAGCCATAAGTTATGATATGAAAGTAGAGTTGTTTAGATCAACTTAGTTCTCATGTCTTCAAATCTTGCTAGTCACAAGTGATACCCCTAGCATTTAATCAAAAGGATTGAGTAGATATACAAAGATTATCTACACGATAGAAATGAACATTGTGAAAGAAGCCTTTGGTTGCCTAGGACTTGGTTAGTTATGTTAGAAGAATCCAGCTAGCTATTTCAACTAGGACTCACTTCATGTAATGGTTTGGAAAAGTGGATAGCCATTCAAATTATCAAATTCCTCAAGCTAGCCAAACCTTGACAACCTAATGAACCAAAGACTTGATCAAATCGCAATTGAACTATGTTTTTTCTTTCCAAGAAAAAGAAAAAAAACCAATTGAATACCGACCAACTATCTTCTCCACCACCACTGAAGTTTTCCCAATATGTGCTCAATTGTTTTAAAGTTTTCCTAAGTAGTGCAAGGCACTATTGAGTTGAAACTGCAGTGTATGGTGTAGTTGTAGAAAGCAAACAACAAGTTTGTCTTAAGTACTCAAGCTTGGCCAATCTAAACGTGATATAATAATGAAAAAGAAACTAACAATGAAAGTAATAAAAAGAGGCTTGGATTGCACTATCTAAGACCACCCAAGCCCTTTTTCAAGGGTCAAAGACTAGTTTGATACTTTTAACCTCCTATTTTCGTGGTCAGCCCAATTGAACCACAAGAGTACCAATCCTTGACCAAACTAGGATTTACACTAATGTCATGTCCAAATCCTGCCTATTGTCTCTAGCCATGCTAGCAAATTGGCTTGCCATAAGTCAATTGTCCAAAAATAAGGACGAAAGCCCTTTCAAGCATATCTTCAAACACTTGGCGAGTATGAGAAATCCCAAACTACAAGTATAAACGTGATGTGGTTGAGGCATCAATTAGCCATCAAAGAGATTAACCACAACCAAAGCAACTAAATTTAACTACTAATCAACATAAGAGTATAATTTAATACAGACAAACATACTCTATTAAGCAAATTCATGAACACGGGATAAAAAAAGATATGGAATGGAAAACTATTCAAAGAGACTTGAAATCTTTGATATTGTACACCATCTACATAAATTTAATTTAATTAAATTCTCCCTAATGGTTTACAGATGTTAACCTAGAAGAAAAGGGAGAATTAATGATTTAGTGAGCATGCTTAAGATCTTATACTAAAACTAGCATCCCTCGACTTTTCGAATTTAACAAGTTTTTATTCACCCCAGTTTCTAGATTTCATTTAGTTTCCAAAGTAGAATCCACCACCTTGCTTTCCAAGTTTCTTGATTCATTCTTATCAAAGCCACTAGTTTTTTACTTTCTAAGTTATACCCAATTTCCTTATTCCTGACTAGCTCAACTTATTTTGCCTATTAAATAAATAAAACAAATAAAAATCCAAAAATTATATCATTTCATAAGCCAAAAACTAAATTTGACCGAACAAATATGACTACACCTAGCGTTTGCTCATCCTAGAGCAAAACAAAAGAAAATTAGCCTTAAAAATCTAATTCAATTTCGTGGGAATCATAGCTACTTTTAGCAAATGAAACAAGCCACTTAACCGTCTTAATTCCTCCAAATATAACATCTCATAAGAATTTGTAGAAGATATATCCACAAAATCTAGAAAAAGAAGAAAAAGGAAAAAAAAGTTTTTTTCCTGGGTTTACAAACAAAATACAAATAGACACAAACCAGGCAAAAATTATAAACAATTAAATCTACCCGATCACCCCTTTAACCCAAGTATCAATCTCTACATAGGCATAATATACATATATATACTCTTGCTCCCCAATAATAGCATCTAAATAGCAACTTATAAACCCATAGTACATCAGAACTGTGAATCCATCCTAGTATTTGACGTGCCAAATGTATCATCATCCTAGGACTTAGGCTAGCTAGAATCTGACTCAATTTCATTTGACTGACAGCAACTTCATTATTGACTTACTAACTTGCGAAGCAAGATTTTCTAATGGCAGTATTGTCCTAAAGAGTAACACCCAATAGTGCACGCCTAAAATGGATACTTGTCATTCACGGCGCTAAAACTCTTTTTAACTCTTTTTTTTCCCCTTCTTTTTCTTTTTTATGATTTTTTTTTTTGAATGCAAAATGAACATGAAAAAAAAGTAACTATGCATAAAGACAAGTGGAAGAGTCAATTATGGAAGACTAACACCCTAAGATAACGTTGATATATAAATAAGGATTGGTTTGCGCAGTTGTATAAATAAGGATTGGATTGCGCAGTTTGCAATGGACTATTTGGGTTAGAATTGGGGCTAAGAACCACACATTTGTCAGATCCTACTTGCATACAAGCTAATAGTAAAAGGAACAAGAGATCCAAGCCAATTAAAATAGTACAAAACTCCCTAAAATCACTATTTCATCTTTTTTTAAAAATTTTTCCTCTAGCTTTTTTCCTTTTTCAAAAGTGCAAAGCATGAAGCATGGCTTCTCATCACCCACACCTAGGCAACGAGCCACCACGCTAACAAAAAACACACATGCACACAAATGTGTGTGTGTATTTACAATAGTAAATATATACAAACAAGAGACAAATAGTAAAAAGGATAAAGATATATGAAAAATTAAAAAAGAGAAAAAAGGTAACGAAATTACCAGGATAGTTGAACTATCACCTCCTCAAGATAATGGTATGAAAGCTGGAAGGAGCATCAGCCACTACTCCCCACCATCAAAATTCAGCCTCCAACTCACATGTTGACAAAGCTCTTAATAGCTTATCATGTGTTGCTGCATGTTTCTCACAATGATGTAAGTAAGAGAACATTAGAAAATAAAAAGCAAATACAAGTATTATCCCATTACACTTAATGATTACCTTAGGAAAATCAATAAAAATGATGACACAAGTATGGGCACATGATTTCCCTAAGTATATCCACTGTCCATAATAGAGGTCAACAGAGGCATCATACTTCCGAAGTCTCCTAGGGACGCATCCAATACTTGTACATGAGATCGGTGGTAGGAAATAAGAGGGATGGGATGAGACAAGGTGAAGCACCTAACAAGAATGGGATCCATGTATACGTGGCTAGTAGGGGCACAAACAACCACATGATTACCGCATGACTCCTTTAAAGGGGTCTCCCCTTAAACGTTGCTCAACGAAGATAATTTCTGCTAACCAAGTCGGTGATTGAATCATCCCTAACATAAAGATTAGCATCAACTCTAAAAGGCTCACCCATCTCTAGCCTTGTGCACTGAGCTGAAGGAAGGGGAGAAATAGGTAAGATCAAGACACAGTCAGTAGTGTCTGTAGGTGTGCTAAGTAAGAATGGAGCATAATGCAGTAATGGAGTCAAAGGAGTGTTAATCCTTACCTCTAGGTTAATCAAGGATATGTTGACAATGAAATCACACTCTTGGAGAAAGGAAGACTCATCATCATCACACAAACTAACCTCAGGTCTAGAAGAAAGTAGGATAAGATTGGTCTCATGTGACATGCGAAACTCCGCAAGTAATCTTCAAGCTCAGGATTTTGCTCATTCGTTGTCTCTATCATGTTATTTAATCTATCAAAACCTTCATTAGAAATTACATAGAAGGACAAGAATTCACATCATGATCAAAATATTGACAATTAGAGCATATAGCATGGGCATAGTAAGGATGTTAATGGTAAGAATCCTTAAATCGATCAACACATGGAGATTAAGTGTGCAAATCATAGGGATTTAGGGAAGGGCATATAAAAGGCTCACTAGCATTTTCAAATTTCCATTGTTGCCAAGCTAAAGACTCAAAGAAAACCCATATCTCATCAACATATGATGCACAAAGTCATGGACTCTAAGATAGCTCGGGTCCCATGAGTTATACGTTGAAGCACAACTTCACATATTTTTCATTTTCATATGAGAAATGCACATATTGAGCACTATAATCATTTAATCTAGACAAGTATTGCAAAAAGGCTCATGCTAAGACTAGGAAAAATGAAAAACAGGCATTCGTTTTTCTTTTCCCAATTAAAAGCCTAGTATCGAATGTTGTAGTAAACTCCAATGTTGAAAACAAATAACTTTCTAGCAATAGCAGTAGAACCTTATCGAGTTAAACTGCAAGTGCACGATATAACTACAACTAGTAACTAGCAAGTACAGGTTGTATCCACCGAGAATTGTGTTTTAAAGTACTAGACTTATCTCATGTATCCAATTGACACAAATATAAAAGTGATATAATACTGAAAACTAAACTGATTAAGAAAGTAATAAAAGGAGGCTTTGGTTGTGATTTCAACCCTTAATGAATAAATTAATCTGGACAAGCCCTAACCTACTCAAGCCTATACAAGTATTGATGAGTTTGTGAGGGTGCTTAAGACCTCTATTTATACTAGAACTAGTCTCCCTCAACTTTTCAAATTACACAAGTTCTTATTTTCCAGGTCAACCGACTTTCCAAATTCCGTTTAGCCTCCAAATTAGAATCCACCACCACCTCACTTTCGAAGCTTCTTATTGCCTTTAGCCACTGCTTTTTACTTTCCAAATTGTACAGAACTTCCTTATTCCTGGTCCGCCCAGCTTGTTACTTATAGAAGTAAATAAAACAAATAAAACACCAAAAGTTATATTCTTTCACGAGACAAAAACTATATGAGTGAGGGTGTAAAAGCTGAAATATTTGGAACGAACAAGCATAGAGAAAAAGAAGAGGACTTGGAGTATAGGAATCTACGGGGAACAAAGGAGTAGAAAACCAATTGAAATTGCGAAGTAGCAATAAAGAAATGGTAGAGGTGGAAATATAGTGTATGGCTTTTCTTTTATTATCTCTCTTAGAGCAGCCGTCTCGAAAAGTTAATTACTCTATGATGTTACCTATAATATGGAAACAACTATCTTTAAGGACTTTTGTCTGTAAAATTGATGAGTTTGTCACCCAACAAATGGGGCAAATATAAGTCAGCTAATTTTGACAAAGCGCAATGAAGACTAGAGAGAAAAAAAAACAGAGAAAGAATGAGGGGGGTATTTTATGCTATCAGCGACAAAAAGTAAGACACAGATAGAAAAGGTTTGTGAAAATTAAAAAACACATGCCCGGGCACAATTTAAGAAAATATTTTAAACATTTTCTTTTTAATAGGTGGGGTTCGAAATAGAATTTAAAGGAATGAAATAAATAGGAATGAAAATTGATAGAATGCGAATTAGAAATATAGCAGTATATGATTATATTACAGCTCTAGTGCATATAACCACCTTAGACACCAAAACGCATTGTGTTAGCCCTTGGTATCGCGAAGTTATATTGCATTATGTTTCTTACACTTGCTTGAAAAACTTTTTAAAAAGAGTTTTAAACACTAATAATCCCAATTTTGGGGTATTGAATAGAAATAATCCGACTCTTAAAGTTAGCTTTTAGCATGTCAAACTTTGAGAGTATTTAATATTATTATACCGCCACTGGCTCAAACAAGCTTTGACTTTCCAATTTGATGATGTGGTTGTTTACCTATACATGTGGAAGTTATATTTTTTTCATCGTTTTATTCATACTACCATCTAGACCTAGCGAAAACTTATATGATTAGAGAACCCAACCCAAAATTGCTCAAACATTTTGAATTCTAAACACGATTTTCTCGACTCCAACCCGAAAACCCCACAAGCTAGCGACCCGAACTTATTCCGCCCATTGCGTCAAGACAATAAAAACAATAGTTTTGTATTTGTAACTTATTGAATGAATGCTATATCACTATTATTTACTTGTTCTTTCATCTTTCCCTCTCAATAACAAGGGTTATCTATTTTATCAAATCATATAAACAAATGTTATATATCGTCTCCCTTTACTAACAAACATTGATACCCTTTCTTTTAGCAGACTCGTTCTCATAAAATATATCATACGCAAATTATACGCCATATAAATTTGATACAATGGGCATGAAATGATGTGTAATAAGTAATCTATGGTCTTCAAAACCAACAAGAGCACGACAAATATAAAAAGTGCAGTGTTCATATCATAATTTTTTGTTGAAACAAAATAATCTTAATCATGTTCAAATAATTACTTTCCAATAATCCAACATATTATAACTTAAAATAAAATGTTGATTTGTCATGTTTTGATAATTCTCTTTTATTTGGTCCTCGATTTAACTTCCAACTGAACTTTAACCACTATGTTAGGATGGGCAAGAAGATGGGCTAGGGTGGACACAAATAGATAGGGTTGGGCAAATCCAAGGTCGGCCTTTTATAGACATATCTTAAAATGAAGGTAACATACACAAAAAAACCTTCATGCATACAACAATCTTTACTACCTATAAATTACTGCCAACAAATTTAAGGAACTTTAGATCTAAACAATACGTACTTTGGATTAGCTTAGCAATAATTCACATCTCAAAGATGCAAGCCAACAATTCATACCTTGGCCCGATATAAATCAATACACCAAAACAAGTTCTGGCCACTTGGACTTGACAGAGGACGTGGTGACAGTGTCAATCCTACATGTATTATGTAAGTAAGTTAACGCATTTTGTTTTACATGTCAGTAAAACTGCGGATGAAAACTTTTAAAGACATTCCTCCTCTTTATGCTCCCTCAAATGAAAATTTTTCAGATTGTTATAAGACAATATAATGTATGTGTATATATATATATATATATATATATATAT